>JAKOGI010000398.1:262500-290000 GCA_029747015.1 Carnegiea gigantea | reverse complement strand
CTCTTTCTAAGTACAAAGTGAGTAATTCTTTTCACCTCCTATGCTGATTTTGTTGTTGATTCTTGATCTTGTTGGTTTTTGCTTTTTATTTTGGTTGTTTTAGTGATGGATTATACTGTTTTTATGGAATTAAGAATCGTCTTGGTGATGGATCATGATGGGGTTGAAATTGGATGAGGCTAGGGTTAGGGTTTCATCTTAGTCATGCAAGATTCATGTTCAAGTGTTGTTTATTGATTGTTTTATCCTTGTTTTTGCTTATCTCTTAATATATTAAAGTTTGTTATGGTGTTTATGGTGTTTTGAAAAGATGGGAGTGAGTTCAGGTTAACCTAAAGTTAGGGTTTTATCCAAAATACATGGTTTGGACAAAACTAGTATTAAACTTGAGGTATGTGTATATGTGACTAGAAAAGGAGCTTTAATTGGATATGAATATGAAGTGGAATTATGTGTGGTGTTTTTATATGATGTTGGGATATACCAAAGTGTGTTTACATGCTCTTAACAAAGAATTTAAGTTGAGGATTGGTGTGAAAAGTGAGGAAACAAATCCAAGCAGTGAGGCTGAAATTTCTAGAAAAACAGGACAAATTTTGAGATGAAACTGGTAATGAATGGCCTAGTGAAAAATTATAATTTTTGGTGGGTAGATAGGTCAGTGTGTTAGCTTTAAAATGGCTTATGAATCACATTAATCCAAGGTCTGTGGAGAAGGTTAAGGTCATTTTACTGAACCTATCAGGATAGACTCAAAACTGACATGTTGGTGTTCTAGCCCTATTGTATGAACCTTGTCGTGGGGATCATGTTATGTGTCCTTAAGGAAAGTTTTAGAGGACTTCCTAAGCTTTACATATTGGGGTTTTAGGTCTCATTTTAAGGTCGAGAGTATAAGTTTTGATTTATTCTTTCTGTACCCTCGTCATAAACCCTTACCCTCTAAACTGGTCTATACAGATTCTTTATAAGCTAGTTTATTTAAAGGTATCAATTGTGCCAGTTTTATTTAAAGGTATTCATTATAAGAACAAGTTCATTTCTGACCTCATGTTCCTATAATGATCTTTTGAATAGAATCAAGGCCTAAGCTCTCATTCTCTCCATTTTAGTGCATCTTATTACTCTGTGAACTAGCCTTTAAAACTTCCAGGTACGTTCATTGCCTGTATCTTTAGAAATCAGCACGTATTTATCGAAATCGTACTGTTTTGGTAAGTACATCAATGAATCAATTGAATCAGTGTTTTATCACATAATTAGTGACCCCATCAGTTATCAGTTATAGGGCTTTGCCCTCCAGTTACCCGCACGGCTTCAGGCCAGGTCCCCGATCGGCTTGGCAGGTGTACACCTATCCATAGATCGTAACAGTATCAAGGGATTCACTATCAGATAATAACCAGCAATGCAGTTTTACATTCATCTCATTCATTGTTTCAACTTAAAATGAATTACAAAGCGGGCCCAACCAGTGTTTCAATGATCATTTAACAATACAGGAATGCATGTACTGAGCTTCGGCTCACAGTTCAAAATGTTTTTCATGTTTTATTTTAGAAAAATGCTCAAAGAATCGTCTTCATACTAGTAAACCAGCAGAACAGAATAAGTTGAGCAAGGGAATCTGGATGGATCAATACTGATACAGTGCATGCATATTTTCAGAGCTATATATTGAAATCTTCAGTGGATGTAAATGCAGATTACATGGTGAATTGTTTTTATTATAGTGTAAAAACCTTATGTTGGTTAACAGTTGATTATATATGGATTGATTAGGTGCGTATGTATATGATTGAAACTATGCTTAATGGTATTATTTATAGCACTTATGTTTCAAGCCTTGTCCTTTTGGACGGCGATAATGCCCCTATTATTAGATTGTCTAGATTATAATTAAGAGATTTATTAAGGAAAATACAAACAGTAAAATATATTTAATTTGGGGGCGTTATAGATTTGGTATCAGAGCCAGGTTGAGATTTTCTTTATGGGATCTGGAGTATGGAGTTAAGATACTGAGAAAGTTGGTTAGTGAGGAATTAGAATTATTATGATATCCTTGGAGATTTGTGATACTAGTTGCTTATCTGGCATGTATTCTACTCATATATTCTTCTTTATCAGATGAATCCATATAAGTTGAATAACAAGTTGAAGGTTCTTCAATGCAATTAGGTAAGTATGGTCATATGAGCCACCCATCTGAATGGTATGACATCCTTTTAGCTGGAATTGTTTATTTTTGGGATGTAAACCCTTGTACTCCGGGCGTATAGCCTGTAGAGTTGTAGTCTCCGGTGTGTAGCCGCTGAACTTGATTTGATAACCTTTTATACTTCTATTCAATGCAGGGGATGTGATGTAAGACTTTAAGTTTGGAAAATGGCCAGTTTGCAGGCGAAACTATGTCCATTTCACCCCAAAAACTTCAGAATCACGAACACTCGCAGCCCTAGGGTTGGGGGCTATTACAGATATGTCCTATGAAGAGCCCTTGACTCATACTAATGATATCATAACTCTTTACTGTCTGGATTACTGTCTATTACAGATATGATTGTTTACTAAATAATATTTGTTACTAAATAATATCATAACTCTTGGGATTATACTGAATCGCTCCCAATTAACAGATTCCGCAAGTACCTGCTGAAACCCCTCCGAAAGAGGATAAATTGGCAGATAGGGTAGCACGACGCAACCCTAAAGTTTATAATAGATCTTATGATCCAGTAGTACTGGAGGAATGGATAAGAGGAATGAAGAAAATCTTGACAATGGTGGAGGTCCCAGAAGGAAAAAGGGTGAACATTGGGGCATATTATTTGACCGGTGAAGCTGACATTTGGTGGAATACTGTGAGGAATAAGCTTGTAGGGCCTGAATTTACCTATGATAAATTCCTGAGTGAGTTAAGGGCAAAATTTTACACAGCTGTGGTCCAAAGGCAAAAGGAGAAAGAGTTTATGGAATTGAAGATGAGTGACACTATAACTGTGATGCAATACACCGGTAAATTCACTGAATTATCTAGGTTTGTTCCTGAGTTTATATCATCTGAAAGGTTGAAAATGAGGAGGTTTGAAGAGGGTCTAGCCTTCTATATTCAGAATCAGTTAGCTGGACAACCAATTTTGACTTACCAAGAACTATATGAGCGAGCAGCTGAAGTGGAACGAGTGAAGACAGAGTTAAGAGCACTAAATCCAATCAACCATAAGAGAAAGGGGTTTGAGCGGGGGACTCCAAGTGAGAGTGTGAACCAGAATCAGAAGAAACCTACCCCTGTTTCCTCCAAGAGCCATCCTGTAAGCTCGACGGCGCCCTGTGCAAAGTGTGAAAGAACAAATCACACCACACCTGAATGCCGAGTTGGCACTAACAAATGCACGTGGTGTGAAAGTCCTGAACACCTCATCGCTGCATACCCCCGATGACTAAAACCTATAGACAAGGGCGCAGCAAAACCCTTGGCTCTGCTCCGCCAGGGACCCCTACCTTCAAAGCCTGCAATTGCAGGAAGGGCATTTGTGATGAACAAAAAGGAAGCTGCTACCTCTGGTACGGTAGTCACTGGAACTCTCTTTTTAAATTCAAAGCTATTTTGTGTATTATTTGATTCGGGCGCCACTCATTCATTTATCTCTACCCGATCTGCTATACAATCGAGCATTGAGAATAGGAGGATAGAAACCAATTATAGAATTAAGCTACCCAATAATTCTGTGATTGAGTGCCCTCTCTCTTATAAACTTGTTCCCATCATCATTGGTGAGACCACCTTCCTGGTGGATTTGATTCAATTTGATTTATCTGATTTTGACATCATTCTGGGAATGAATTGGTTGCACACTTATGGAGCCCAAATCGATTGTGAAGATCTTAAGGTTATCTTGAAAGATAAAAAAGGGAGAAAAGTGTGTTTTTATAGGCAGAGAGAGGCAAAATCCTGTTCTTGGGTTTCCGCTATGAAAGCGAGTAAGTTGCTATGTCAGAGGTGCATTGGATGTTGGTGTTATACTATTAACACCCAAACAAAGGAAAAGGAAGCAGAGAATATACCTGCAGTTTGTGAATTTGAAGATGTTTTTCCTGAGGAGTTACCAGGACTACCCCCGCAGAGGGAAATTGATTTTGGAATCGAATTAATTTCTGGAGCCCAACCTATTTCTAAAGCCCCATATCGTATGGTCCCAACTGAGCTTAAGGAACTAAAGATTCAGCTAGATGAACTGTTACAGAAGCGCTTTATTCAGGCCAAGTGTGTCACCATGGGGTGCCCCAATGCTGTTTGTCAAGAAGAAGGATGTAACCTTAAGGCTATGTATAGATTACAGGGAGTTGAACAAGATTACCATCAAAAACAAATATCCTCTACCACGAATAGATGATTTGTTCGATCAATTACAAGGAGCAGGAGTGTTCTCTAAGATTGATTTGAGGTCAGGGTACTACTAACTTAGGATTAAACCTGACGACATTCCTAAGACAGTGTTTAGGACTAGGTATGGTCACTATGAGTTTACAGTGATGCCTTTTGGTCTCACTAATGCTCCTGCAGTCTTCGTGGACCTTATGAATAGGGTTTTCAGACCCTATTTAGACCAGTTTATAGTGGTGTTCATAGATGACATTCTTATCTATTCTAAGGACAAGGAAGAACATGCTGATCAATTGCGGACAGTATTGCAAACTTTGAGGAAGCATCAACTCTATGGAAAATTAAAGAAATGTGAATTTTGGTTGGAGGAAGTGGTATTTTTGGGGCATGTGGTTACAAAAGAAGGAATTAGAGTTGACCCTCAGAAGATGAAAGCAAGCACAGAATGGCCAAGGCCCACCAATGTCACTGAGATTAGAAGCTTTTTGGGTTTAGCAGGTTACTACTGAAGGTTCGTAAAGGAATTTTCGAAAATAGCTTCACCACTGACCAACCTATTGAAGAAAGCAAACAAATTTGACTGGACTGAAAGATGTGAGAAAGCTTTCTAAGAGTTAAGGCAGCGATTGACCACCACCCCAATCCTAATGTTACCAATGGAGGGAAAGGAGTATACTATTTATAGTGATGCTTCAAAGAATGGTCTAGGGTGTGTGCTGATGCAGGAGGACAAAGTAGTAGCTTATGCCTCTCGACAACTCAAGCCATATGAGAAGAACTACCCTACTTATGACCTGGAGTTAGCAGCCGTGGTCTTTGCTTTGAAAATTTAGAGGCATTATTTATATGGGGTGCCATGCAGAGTTTATACTGATCATCAAATTTTAAAGTATATCTTCACCCAGAAGGAGCTCAACCTGAGACGACAACATTAGCTTGAGTTGCTTAAAGGCTATAATTTGCAGATCCAATATCATCCTGGTAAAGCAAATGTGGTGGCAGATGCTCTGAGTAGGAATGCGCAACATAGCTCAAACACTGTGGTGATTACGTAATTGAACCTCTTGAGAGAACTTGAGGACTTCGGGATTCAATTAGTGTCCCACGGGCAAACAAATGCGCAATTATCAGCACTTACCGTGCAGTCCTCCCTAGTGGAAAAAATTCCACTAAACTAAGAAAGTGATCCCGAACTCTAACGAATAAAGCGAAATTCAGAAAAAAGGAAGTCTCCGAGATTTGTAATACACGAGCATAGGACCCTGCGGTTCCAGAATCGCCTGTGTGTGCCTAAAAAGGAAGGATTGAGGAAGCAGATCATGGAAGAGGCTCACAATACTCGTTATTCGGTGCATCCAGGAGGCACCAAGATGTATAGAGATCTGAGACAATACTTTTGGTGGAATAATATGAAGAAAGACGTTGCAGAATATGTGAACAAGTGTCTAACCTACCAGAAAGTTAAAGCAGAGTATCAACGTCCTATGGGTGAACTACGACCCTTAGAAATTCCCACTTGGAAGTGGGATTCGATCTCAATGGACTTTGTTATAGGTTTACCCTTTTCTGCCTCGAAAAAGAATGCTATCTGGGTCATAGTTGATCGACTCATGAGGTCGGCTCATTTCCTGCTAATCAAGGATACTTAAGGAGTTGAAAGACTAGCCTAACTATATGTTAAGGAGATAGTCCGTCTGCACGGGATCCCTTTAGATATAGTCTCAGATAGGGATCAAAGATTTCAAGCACGTTTCTGGAAAGCACTTTAAAAGGCCTTTGGGACTAAACTAAACTTCAGTAGCTCCTATCATCCAGAAACAGATGGACAAACTGAAAGAGTGAACCAAATTATAGAGGACATGCTGAGAGCTTCTGTATTGGAGTTCCAAAGGAAATGGAAAGACCATTTACCTTTGGTGGAATTCTCTTATAACAACAACTATCAGTCCACCATCAAAATGGCCCCATTTGAGGCTTTGTATGGGAGAAAATGTAGAACCCCATTGTGCTGGAGTGATTTGGACGAGGCACTGATTATAGGTCCTGAAATGATTCAAGAGACCACTGAGATAATAAGAAAGATTCAGGACCATATCAGGGTTGCCCAAAGTCGACAGAAAAGTTATGTAGACAAAAGAAGAAGGCCTCTAGAGTTTCAAGTAGGCGATAAAGTTTTTCTGAAAATTTCACCAACTAGAGGTGTCAAGAGGTTCGGAGTACGGGGCAAATTGAGTCCAAGGTATGTTGGACCTTATAAAATCATTGAAAGGTTGAATCCCATAGCTTCTCGTCTAGAGTTGCCTGTCGAACTTAAGCACGTGCATAACGTGTTTCATATCTCTCAACTTCGAAAATACATTCCAGATCCAGACCATACCATTGTATCTAAACCTATCGAAATCACTGAAGATCTAGTATATAAGGAGTGTCCTGTTCAAATACTAGATTGCAGGATCAAGCAGCTGCGCAACAAGCAGATACCATTGGTCAAAGTACTCTGGATGAACCACACCTCCCCAGAAGCCACCTGGGAGATCGAAGAGGCTATGAAAACCTCATATCCACATTTATTCGAGGTAATCCTGTGGTGAAGTTCATCAGTTTCAAAGACGAAACTTTTTAAGGGAGGAAGACTGTAATAGTCCGACCCTAAAATATGTTTTTTAATTTCATTTCATTAATCAATGTGATTAATTTCATTTCATTTACATCATTTCTTTTTATTATTCCAATTGGACATTTCTAAATGGGCCCTCACTTTGTAACTCGGGGTTTTGTTCTAATCAAATTTTGGAGATTGATTTAGGCCTTGATATTTATAAATTTAGCGATTTACTTCTTTTTCATGGCACCACAACCATTTAATCTCGAGTTCTGGAAAAAAAAATAAAAAAAATTTTACAAACGCACTCGGTTTCAGCTCTTTTCCAAACCCGAGCCCGTTTAAGGCCGATTTCGATCCATCAAGACTTGACCCGCATTTGTTTAGCTAACCACCCTTAATTAGGCCTTAATTAAACTTAGCAAAAGTGGCTTTTTGACCTTAAATTTCAGCCAAGTATATATTTAGCAAGGTTTTTATTTTACACCAAGTAATTGCAAGACATTTTCTCTCTCCTATTTCTCTCCTCCTCCTCTCTAAGTCACGGCAGCAGCAACCTCAGCAGCACCATCACCATTTCAGCCACCAAACAACCACCACTCACCACCCCAACCGTCCTTCTCACTCCTTCAAGCGCCAAGAATCATTCATACCTCTTTCTAAGCACAAAGTGAGTAGTTCTTTTCACCTCCTATGCTGATTTTATTGTTGATTCTTGATCTTGTTGGTTTTTGCTTCTTATTTTGGTTGTTTTAGTGATGGATTATGCTGTTTTTATGGAATTAAGAATCGTCTTGGTGATGGATCATGATGGGGTTGAAATTGGATGAGGCTAGGGTTAGGGTTTCATCTTAGCCATGCAAGCTTCATGTTCAAGTGTTGTTTATTGATTGTTTTACCCTTGTTTTTGCTTATCTCTTAATATATTAAAGTTTGTTATGGCGTTTATGGTGTTTTGAAAATATGGGAGTGAGTTCAAGTTGACCCAAAGTTAGGGTTTTACCCAAAATGCATGGTTTGGACCAAACTAGTATTAAACTTGAGGTATGAGTATATGTGACTAGAAAAGGAGCTTTAATTGGAAATGAATATGAAGTGGAATTGTGTGTGGTGTTTTTGTATGATGTTGGGATATACCAAAGTGTGTTTACACACTCCTAAGAAAGAATTTAAGTTGAGGATTGGTGTGAAAAGTGATGAAACAAATCCAAGCAGTGAGGCTGGAATTTCCAGAAAAATAGGACAAATTTTGAGATGAAACTGGCAATGAACGGCCTAGCCAAAAATTATGATTTTTGGTGGGTAGATAGGTCTGTGTGTTAGTTTTAAAATGGCTCATGAATCTCGTTAATCCGAGGTCTGTAGGGAAAGTTATAGTCATTTTACTGAACCTATGCAGGATGGACTCAAAACTGACATGTTGGTGTTCTAGCCCCATTGTATGAACCTTGTCGTGGGAATCATGTTATGTGTCCTGAAGGAAAGTTTTAGAGGACTTCTTAAGCTTTACATATTGGGATTTTAGGTCTCATTTTGAGGCCGGGAGTATAAGTTTTGATTTATTCTTTCCGTGCCCTCGTTATAAACCCTTACCCTCTGAACTCGCTACCGTGCCTTAAATCATCATTTCTACAATTTATTTAGCTTCAGCATTTTAGTTAATCTATAAACTGGTCTATACAGATTCTTTATAAGCCAGTTTATTTAAAGGTGTCAATTGTGCCAGTTTTATTTAAAGGTATTCATTATAAGAACAAGTTCATTTCTGGCCTCATGTTCCTATAATGATCTTTTGAACAGAATAAAGGCCTAAGCTCTCATTCTCTCTATTTTAGTGCATCTTATTACTCTGCGAACTAGCTTTTAAAACTTCCAGGTATGTTCATTACTTGTATCTTTAGAAATCAGCACGTATTTATCGAAATCGTACTGTTTTGGTAAGTACATCAATGAATTAATTGAATCAGTGTTTTATCACATAATTAGTGTCCTCATCAGTTATCAGTTACAGGGCTTTGCCCTCCAGTTACCTGCACGGCTTCAGGCCAAGTCCACGATTGGCTTGGTACGTCTACACCTATCCATAGATCGTAACAGTATCAAGGGGTTCACTATCAGATAATAACTAGTAATGCAGTTTTACATTCATCGCATTCACTGTTTTAACTTAAAATGAATTGCAAAGCAGGCCCGACCAGTGTTTCAATGATCATTTAACAATACAAGAATGCATGTACTGAGCTTCAGCTTACAGTTCGAAATGTTTTTCAAGTTTTATTTTAGCCAAATGCTCAGAGAATCGTCTTCATGCTAGTAAACCAGCGGAAGAGAATGAGTTGAGCAATGGAATTTGGATGGATCAATACTGATACAGTGCATGCATATTTTTAGAGCTATATATTAAAATCTTCAGTGGATGTGGATGCAAATTACATGGTGAATTGTTTTTACTATAGTGTAAAACCTTATGTCGGTTAACAGTTGATTATATATGGATTGATCAGGTGTGTATGTGTATGATTGAAGCTATGCTTAATGGTGTTATTTATAGCACTCATGTTTCAAGCCTTGTCCTTTTGAACGGCGATAATGCCCCTATCATTGGGTTGTCTAGATTATAATTAGGGGATTTATTAAGGAAAATACACACAGTAAAATATGTTTAATTTGGGGGCATTATAGGTTTGGTATCAGAGCCAGGTTGAGATTTTCTTTATGGGATCTGGAGTATAGAGTTAAGATACTGAGAAAGTTGGTTAGTGAGGAATGAGAATTATTATGATATCCTTGGAGATTTATGATACTAGTTGCTTTTCTGACATGTATTCTACTCATGTTTTCTTCTTTATCAGATGAATCCATGTAAGTTGAACAACAAGTTGAAGGTTCTTCAATGCATTTAGGTAAGTATGGTCATATGAGCCACCCATTTGAATGGTATGACATCCTTTTAAGTGGAATTGTTTATCTATGGGATGTAAACCCTTGTACTCCAGGCGTGTAGCCTGTAGAGTTATAGTCTCCGGTGTGTAGCCGTTGAACTTGATTTGATATCCTTTTATACTTCTATTCAATGCAAGGGATGTGATGTAAGGTTTTAAGCTTGGAAAATGGCCAGTTTGCAGGCGATACTCTATCCGTTTCACCCCAGAAATTTCAGAATCATGAACACTTGTAGCCCTAGGGTTGGGGGCTATTACAGATATGTCCCATGAAGGGCCCTTGACTCATACTAATGATATCATAACTCTTTACTGTCTGGATTACTGTCTATTACATATATGAATGTCTACTAAATAATATTTGTTGCTAAATAATATCATAACTCTTGGGATTATACTGAATCGCCCCCAATTAACAGATTCCCCAAGTACCTGCTGAAACCCCTCCGAAAGAGGATAAATTGGCAAATAGGGTAGCACGGCGCAACTCTAAAGTTTATAATGGATCTTATGATCCAGTAGTACTGGAGGAATGGATAAGAGGAATGGAGAAAATCTTCACAATGGTGGAGGTGCTAGAAGGAAAAAGGGTAAACATTGGGACATCTTATTTGACCGGTGAAGCTGACATTTGGTGAAATACTGTGAAGGATAAGCTCCTAGGGCCTGAATTTACCTGGAATAAATTCCTGAGTCAGTTAAGGGCAAAATTTTACTCAGCTGTGGTCCAAAGGCAAAATTTTACACACATACATATATATACATTTGCATATAAATATATATATATATATATATATATATATATAATATAGTATATATACTATATGTATGTATATATATACATATATATTATACATATATATATATATAAATATAATATTATATATAATATATACATATATATATATATATATATATATATATATCTGATATATATAGATATATATATATATATCTCTATAATCTATGTATATATTATGATTTACATATGATATACATTTACATATATATATAATAATATATATATAAATATGATATATAACATATATATAATATATATTTATATTATAAGTATGTGTAATAAATCTGTGTATATATATACACACACGCGGACAGGACACAACACACGCATGCAAACGCCGCGCAGCACCCACACACACATATGTGTATATATATATGCATATATACATACATATATATATATATATATATATATACACACACACATATATATATATATATACTTGTATATAAATAATATAATATATACATACGTACAAACATGTATATGTATATGTGTGTGTGTACATATATATAAGTATATATAAATATATATATATATATATATATATATATATATATATATTTGTGGTATAAATCATTATCGTATACATATATATATATACATATATATATATATCTAAATATATATATATATATATCTATATATATATATATATATATATATATATATATATATATATATATATATATATATAGAATATTATGCAAATATAATGTTTGTGTATTAGCATATATATATATATATATATATATATATATATATATATATATTATATATAGTATATGTGTAGGTGTACATGTACGTATTTAGTGTATAATAATTGCATATATATATACATATATATATATATGTTAAATATATTATGTGTATGTACATATGCTATATAAACTATAAACACCATATATATTATATATATATCATATATATATATATATATATATTATTATATGTATGTACGATATATGTATATACAATGTATATGTAATGTTACGTTTACTGTGGTAATGTGTATGTAATACATATTAGTGTATATGGATATATATTACATATGCACACACAGGCATATATTATGATGATGTATACATATATAAACTATATATAATATGTATACTATATATATATACTATATATATAATATATATATATATATACTATATATCATTATGTGCATGTATGTCTATACATATATATGTATATATATGTACGTATGTATTTGTATATATATATGTATGTGTGTGTGTGTGTGTGTGTATATATATATGTATGTATATGTATAAATATGTGTCCATGCATATGCACACACAGACACACACACAGAGATAAACACCCACATATATATAGATGCGCACACGCACATAGAAATATATATATCAAACTCTCTATATATATATATATATATATATATACTATTAATGTTCGTGTGTTTTAAATCTATATTATATATATCATGCATATACTATATATCATCTTCATCATATATATATATATCTATAGATCTCTTTATATATGTTACATATTTATGCTTTTTATCTCTAAATCTCTGATATATATAGCTGCTATATATATATATATATATGTATGTATATATACTATATATATATATCTATATATTCTATATATTATATTATCGAGAGAGAGCGCGAGTAGAGAGGAGCGCGAGAGGGAGAGGGAGAGAGAGGGAGAGGAGGAAGGATGAGAGGATATATAGTTTATATATATAGTATATTATAGTATATATATATTATCCGTTATATAATATTATATATATATACACACACTATGCATATATAATATATACACATATCCATATAAATGTACATTGAACATATATGTACATATATATAATAGATATATATATACACACACACACAGACACACGCACAGAGACACGCGCACACACACACACACACACACACACACATATATATATATATATATATATATCTGTGTGTGTATGTATGTATGTATGTATACATATATGCGCGTACATACATGCATACGTGTATGCATACATACATATATATATATATATGTGCATATATATATACATATACATATATATATATATATATATATATACATTTATAATTATATATATATGCATGTATGAATACATATATATTATATGTACTAGTTTGGACCGGTGCTATGCACGGTGCATATTAAAGTAGACATTTCGTAATATATACTATACAAGTAATGAACCGATAGCCATTGTAGACATAGTTAATAGTATAATTTAGGAAAGATGATAGAATAATAAATGAAAAATATATGTGGATAGCAACTTCATATATTGGGATGAATAACTAAAAACCACATGGCTTAGAAAAAAGTCTATAATAGAATGATAGAAATAGTGGATAGTGATTATGACAAAAGACACGCTAAATAATATGATGAGCAATCAATATATCATGCCAATGACGAAGAATCCATCTCCTCCTTTTATACCTACAGGGAAATAAAGTTTTAGAAATAATTTGAATGACAATGATGGGGTTGAAGTTTATATTTACACGTGATCTACCTGGTGTATCTAACATTGTTCTTTCGTAAGTAATAAACCTATTCCTCCTAATGAACTGGTGCAATCAAAACGATAGGAACTTCTACTTCATAGTGACATGGGAATTCCATGACAAATACCCATAGTTGACCTATGTAATCATCTATAATCACATAAAGTGATAGATGTTCATATGGCTGTAGGAAATATTAACACAGGACAGTCAATAGTAAAAGAATAAACTGTGTTAACTGTGATGCGTAGGGAAAACTGTAATACCTGCGATGCATACATATCTAACTGCGCAGTCGTTGTATGCAAAAGAATTCGAGCATCCTCATGAAGAACAGTAAACTCTCTACAATCTGTATTATCTTGCAAGAGAACTCTGAAGATATACCTATAAGTTTAAATTGCATAGGATGGTTATAATAATGCATATTTGGAAAGTAGAAGAAAATACATAACTATAGGCAATCAAGTACACAAACCTCTTTTGTGTTAAATTTTGAGATTGACATGTACAGTAAGGTACATTCAGAGCGAATACGTAAGAGTGATCACTTTTTTTGCAATTAGTACAGGCATCATAAATCAACGGGTGAATTTCAATGACGAAAGCAAAAAGTCGGCAATATCTGACCTGCATATTGTGAACTATAAAGATTATATTTTGTTAAAAGAATATATGTAAGCATAAAGTTACATTTGTAATTAGTTACATGTCTTTTCAATTTGGAATTTAACTTGGCAAAATATATCAAGTTCATATCCATGAGGTCATTCTTTGTAAATTAGCATTGACATTGACGGAGTCACCACTAATCAGTAATAGGAATAGGAATGTAAGAAAAAGTCAATGAAGCACCTTGGGTGCCAAATCCAAAAATATTATGTTATCAAAATATATAATATTCCGCTAGACTGCTAGTAAGTCCAAACACCAGAATATGCAGGAATGCAATAATAAGTCAAAATATGTTATATTAAGTAAACTAATTCCAAAAAAAAAAAAAATGAAGCACACATTGTAGTCTTTCATTAAACTAATTTGATAATGGGAACAATAACACATATATACATATATATGTTTCGAATTTGTAAAATTATACTTGTAAAAATTCCCCTAAACCTAACATTAAAAAAATATCATAAATATACTAAAAAGTGTTCACATGTGAACATTTACAACAATACCAATGAACTTATATGGACAAATGTGGTTATTAATTTACTTCCCTTGTTAGTTATCGAATATTAATTTCATTAACCTATTTAGTACCTTTCAACTTAGCATTAACATTCAAGGATTTACCTAACTTAAATTTAACCAGACTAGCTGGCAGTAAATGCTAATAATTTAAATATAGAGTGAAGTGCTGATAAAGAAGGTCAAATTTTGTAAAAGTTAGTAACATGATAATGTCTTTTTTCAGGCCAAGAAGAGCTGCATGAGAAAGAGTGTGTCATCACAGACATAATTCATGTTGACAACGTGTGTACTCAACTCAAATCCTTCCAATTTTCTGAAATTTGAATTATTCATGTCCAAGTCCAACAATCCTTAATTGAATGGTGTGAGGTGCTCACCCTCCCCTAAAACATTTAAAGGAGTGAGGAAATTTTAAGATAATTAAAATATTACCACTTACAATATAACATAGCAAACATAGCAAACAATTCCAAATGATATATAGATACTAGTATTTTTTTTAAGCATTCACACTTGAAAAACATAACTTTCTAAATCTTAAACTTGCAACTGTAACATGCAAATAATGTGACACAATATGCTTAGTTGCCTGATGGGAGCAGAGATTGTAAAATTGCGTGCACACACACACACACACACACACACACACACACACACACACACACACACAAAAAACCATAAATGCCAGAATCAAAGTTGATAAGCCCTCCTCCAAGATAACTTTTTACTATGTTACTGCTCAATAATTTTGTCCATATGGTTCCACCAGAGCTACCAGAGTCAACAAAAAGTGCTCTCTCTCTTTTAAGTTCTAGTTGGATAGGGATTTCCCTTGTCGAAAGTGTTGTCCCGAAGGTTTCTTCACAATAAAAAATTATAGTCCATCCTGCCCCACCAATTAATCAGCATGTTGTCATAGACTTTGATATTCAAAGTTCAACCCCACCTCAGAACAATGCCAACATACCACATTTACTGAGCAAAGAATCCAACGACATTCCCATAAATCGTGCATCACATCATTACCCAATCTCAATGCAAAGTTTAAATCTCGAACCACTTCAAATAATACACAGAATTCATAACATTAGAAGCAAAAGACCAGATTGCACAAAATCAATCAAATCAAATACGCAACATCAGAAGCAAAAATGATTAAAAAAACCACCCTCCATATAGGTTGTTACATCAATAATGAGCCTATTGCGAATATACAACAAATTCTAAAAGACTAATACCTATAGTTGGAGAAGATTGACCGCAAGAAACAGGTTCGAAAAGAATTGCTCCAAAGTATCGTGCAATAGAAAAATTGAAGACATCATACAATGACTCCGACTGACAAATTTAGTTGGGATGATCCACAAACTCATAAATGATGGACAATGCATAAATCCAAAGGTGTAACATTTTTCCAATGTGATTATATCTACCTCGCAAGATCAGCCCGCTTGCAAAATATGTGTTTAATAATCCAGTTGATTAGTTGAGTACAGTGCAGGAGATGGAAGAGGAGGTTGTAAGATATGTGTGAGATTGGGGGTAATTGAAAGTATTGGGAGAATAGAAACAGTGCAGTATGAGGGGAAAACATGAGCAGGGAGTAGTTAGGTATTTGTGAGTGGGTAGGGGCAACTTGGGGGGAAGAGTTTGTGGGTGCATAGAAATCTTGTGGATATAATTTCAGATTTAGTTTTGGGGGAAAAAAAAGTAAATTGACATTGGTATTATGTTCAACCTCTTAAACACCAAATTAAAAAACATTACTCTGTTAATGCCCAGCAAACCTCTCAACAGAACACCCAAAACCCACAAAATTCTCACCAAACCATATCATAACTGAGTCAGTTTTTTTAAAAAAAATTAAAAGGTAACATAAAAGAGAGATTGTGCAATATATCTGGAAATGCCAAACGACATATCTAGATTCCATCCTCAGATCTGAGGCTTCTTTCTCTTCACCTTCAATTGGAACGACTTGTGCAAAATTGAGTAAGTTTTTTTTTAAAAAAAAAATTAGAGGTAAATTAAAAGAGTGATCGTGCAACATATCTTGAAATGGCAGACAACCTTGCGGTGCAACGACTAAGGCTTCTTTCTCTTCACCTTCAATTGGAATGACCTATGCAAAACCGAGTAAGATTTAAAAAAAAAAATCAGAGCTAAATTAAAAGAGTGATTGGTCTACTTACATTAACCGGGGGGGATGATAGCACATATTGTCTACAATTGTGTTATGAGTACCTTTTCATGTGAGTCAATCAATCCCCATATTTCACACCATATGAAGAGAGAGAGAGGGAGGAGCAGCGTAAAAAATGTCACTATGTTAATACCCAGTAAACCTCTCAACAGAACACCCACAATCCATAAAATTCCCATGCCCAAATTGGAGAAGTGAAGAGGTTGATGACACAAGCTAAGGTTATATAAGCATTCTTGAATCTCACAACACCCCTTTTGGCATTAAACCTTCTATTATTCATTTCAGAAACATCAAAAACCTTTATTTCATTTATATCCATTAAAGTCTTGTCATTAGCACTTCAATTATTTCATTTTGTTCCATTTTGCTCCAATTTGTTTCACTTTGAGTTTAATGACCCTAACTTATTTGGTTTTGAAATCATTTTAGTGTAACTTATGTTGAATTGTTTGAATCATGGATGCCCTTTTTATTAATCAATTTCTATGAAGTTATGAATTATGGGAGTGAAAGTTGTTTACTAACTGCATTTACCTATAACTATATTTCTTAAGCAAAAACAAGGCCTAATCTATCGTTTCCCATTGTGCATAAGTATTATCAAGTGACATTGCATTTTAAAGACTTCAGGTACGTTCATTGCCTGTATTTTTAGAAATCAGCACATATTAATCAAAATTATAATGTTTTGGTAAGCACATCAATGAATAAGTTTAATCGATGATTTGTCACATAATTAGTGACCCCATCAGTTATCAGTTACAGGGCATTCCCCTTCAGTTTCCCGTGCAGCTTCAAGCCAGGTTCCCTAATCGGCTTGGCAGGTGTATCCCTATCCATAGATAGTAACAACATCAAGGGGGCTCTTTATTAGATAATAACTAGCAATTACAGTTTATATTCATCTCATTCACTGTTTTAACTTAAAATGAATTGCAAAGTGGGCGCCCAAACAATTTATGCATAGATCATTTAACAATATAGGAATGCATATACTGAGCTTTGGCTCACATTTCAAAATATTTTCCATGTTTTGTTTTAGAAAAATGCTTAGTAAAGCGCCTTCATGCTAGCAAACTAGCTGAAGTGAATAAGTTGAGTAAAGGAATCTGGAGGGATCAATCAATGACATAGTACATGCATATTTTGGAGTCATATTTTTAAATCTTCAGTGGATGGAGGTATAGATTATGAGGTGAATTACTTGCCTATGGTGTATAAACCATATTTGGGATTAACAATTGATTGTATACGATTTGATAATGTGTGAATGTGTGTGGTTGAAGCTACACCTAACTATGTTATTTTTAGTATACATACCTCAAGCCTTGTCCTTTTGGATGGCAGTAATGCCCCTATCATTGAGCTTATTAACCCTAATTCAGGGATTTATTAAGGAGAATGCATGCAGTGGAACATGTTTAATTGGAGGCATTATAGATTTGGTATCAGAGCCAAGTTGATTTTCTTTCATGGGACATGCAGTAGGGAGAGTAGAGATTGGAGGGTGAGAAAGTTGGTTAGTGAGGGTTATTGTGATATCGTTAGAGATTTATAACATTAGTGACTTATGATAGTAGAAATGCCAGTTTATCTCTCCCATGTTCTTCACTTATGTTCTTCCTTGTTGGATGGATCCATATGTACTGCATATGATGTCAGGTACTTAAGTGGCCATTCACATCTCTTTACTATATGCTAGTGCGGTAGCATACAAGCAAACCCCATTTCTGAGTTTTATATATGGTCCATACACGTAGGCTGTTGCAGACCTTATCTATAGTTGGCCCTTAGGTTGAGTTTAGGACCCGATATCATGACTTTATGATGATTCGAGCCTTGGGATGCGATGAACCTAGATTTAAGTTTCGCAAGGCTTAGGCTAACATTATCACCGAGCTATTATTAAGAGAGGAGTTTGAGCTGAGAGGGAATAACATGGACATTCTATAGTATATATTTTCATTACACTTTATATCTTCCCCACCATCGCCACCTACACCAAGCAATCCTCAGTTGCCTGATAACCCAAAGCCATCGGAACTTAAAGAGGGGATCCCTGTGTCTGATGGATCAAATGAGGTTCATATTATTATAGATATCCCTGATACACCATAGTTTAGCTCTAATAGTGACCTCATGGAAGACTCAGAGAAGGAACCATAAATGAGAGGACCATCAGCTTGATCATGATGATGAGAATGCAGAGATTGGTGCTTTAGACAACAGTTTTGACTCAGGTGGGGAGCTTAGGGATGAGTCTGACCTAGGCTATGATCCATCTAGGGATTAGATTGATTTATATTATATTTTGACATCTCAAATAGATTACTTTTTGAGCCCACACGTATATAGTATAACCAGTTGGATAGATGAATTTTATACAGCTTATGACATTGCATATAGTTAGATAAGTCTTTCCGATTGTGTTCACTAGTCCCGCCTACTTCTGGGCATGTGGCAGACTTAGTCTATTGGAGCTAAGTAGTGTTTTAGTGAGGAGGTAGGTGTAAAGGTTGACCTTAGGTGGTCATTAGATGTGAAATTCTTTGTGGAACCATTTATATGTATATACGTGAGCAATTATGGTAATGATATAATGAAGCTTTGTGTTCTGTTTTAATAATACTTGGGCCATTCTAGCTGTATCTGTTGAGTATGTGTATATTATATGTTGGTTGTAGTCAGTTGACTAAATTACTCAGCTGAGTGGATCATCAGAATATTAGAATATGCGTAAAACAATGCAAAAACCCACATAGAACAAAATTCAGATCATGGTAAGGGGTCAGGTGACCAAGTTTTGGGTAATGTTCTAATAACCCTTAGTGGAATACCCTCAATTCTCCGTGAGTTGGTTAACAACATGGGAACTCCAGCTATTAATAGTCCTTAGTGTCTGGGCTTATGAAACAAATAGCCCCAGCACCTTTCGAAAAACCTCATAAAGTCAATAAATTAGCAGATAGGGTAGGCGATGCAACCTTAAAGTATATGATCGAAAGTATTAAGGGTATGCTTTTAGGGCTTGACTTTACTTGGACTAAATTTCTGAAAGAACTGAAGATGAGTGGTATATGACTGTGATGCAGTATGCTAGCAAATTTACATAATTATCTAGATTTGTTCTGGAGTTTGTGTCACCTGAATGACTGAAGATGAGGAGATTTGAAGAGGTATTAGCTTTCTATATTAGCAACCAGCTAGCTGGTCAACCAATCTTTACCTATCAAGAGTTATATGAGCGAGCAGCTGAAGTGGAATAAGTGAAGACTGAGTTGAGGGTCTTGAACCCCATTAATCAGAAGAGGAAGTGGACCGAGCAGGGAGCTCCGAGTGAGATTGTAAATTGGAAAGTCTGCTCCCGCTCCTCCCAAGAGTCATCTAGTAGGCTTAACAGAGTCATATGGGAAATGTGGAAGAACTAACCACATCACTCCTAAGTGCCGTGTGGGAACTAACAAATGCATGTGGTGCAGTAGCCCGGTGCACCTTATTGCTGCCTACCCCCGAAGATTAAAGGCTGTAGATAGGGGCTCCCACCTTAAACGCGCGGAGCTGTAGGAAAGGCTGATGTGCTGACCAAGAAGGAAGTTGCCACCTTTGGTACGGTAGTTACTGAAACTCTCTTTTTAATTTCAAAGCCATTTTGTGTATTGGTTGATTCAGTTGCCACTCATTCATTTACATTCACTGGATATGCCATGCAACTAAACCTTGAAAATAAGGAGACAAAAACCAACTACAGAATCAAATTACCCAGTGACTCTACAGTTTAGTATTCTATTTCTTATAAACTTATTCCAATTACCATTGGTGAGATGATATTTCCTAGAGTTCTTATTCAATGTGACTCGTCAAATTTTGATGTTATTCTGGAAATGAGCTGCTTGTGTACTTATGGGGTTAAGATCGATTGTGATGCCTTTTAAGGTTATTTCATAGGATGAGCGAGGGAGAGAAATATATTTTATGGGCAAAGGGAGGAAAAAAAACCTTGTCCTTTAAATTCTTTGTGGAAGCGAGTAAGCTCTTATGTCAACGATCTATTGGGTATTGGTGTCATGCTGTTGACACTCAATCGAAGGAAGAAAACGTAGAAGATAGCCCTGTAGTTTGTGAATTTAAAGATGTTTTCTTGAAGAGTTATCGGGGCTGCCCTGTAAAGAGAAGTTAATTTTGAGATCGAATTAATCCTTGGTGCGCAACCTATCTCTAAAGCCCCCATATCGTATGGCTATAACAGAGCTTAGCAAACCGAAGATTTAGCTATATGAGCTATTATAGAAGGAATTTACCAGAGCAAGTGTGTCACCAAGGGGTGTCTTAATTCTATTTGTAAAGAAGAAGGATGGAAGCTTAAGGTTATGTGTTTATTACAGAAAGTTGAATAAGATAACCATCAAGAAAAAAATACCCATTGCCTCGAATAGATGGTTTATTTAGTTGACTGCAAGGTGCAAGAGTCTTTTTGAAGATTTATTGGAGATCTGGATACCGTCAACTTAAGATTTTACCTGAAGACATTCCCAAACCGCATTTAGGACTAAGTTCGGGTCACCATGAATTCCTTATGATACATTTTGGCCTAACTAATGCCCCCATGGCCTTTATGGATCGTATGACTAGAGTTTCAGACATTATTTGGATAAGTTTATGGTGGTGTTATAAAACGTATCTTGATATACTCCAACGACAAAGAAGAGTATACTATTTATTTGAGGACAGTATTGCAGACCTTGAGGGAACATCAATTACATAGCAACTACAAGAAGCATGAGTTCTGGTTAAAAGAAGTGGTATTTTTGGGGTAAGTTTTAAAGGAAGGGATTAAGGTTGATTTGCACAAGGTGAAAGTAGTTACAAAGTGCTAAAGGCTCACCAATGTTACTGAGATTAGAAGCTTTTTTGGGTTCAGCGGGCTATTATCGAAGGTTCGTTAAGGATTTTTCAAAAATAGCTCCGCCCTTGAGTAATTTGCTAAAGAAAGCAAATAAATTTGAGTGGACAGAGAAATATGAGAGAGTTTTTTAAGAGCTAAGGCAGTAATTAACTATCGCCCCAATCCTAATTCTACCAATAGAAGGTAAGGAGTATACCATTTACAATGATGTGTTGAAGAACGGTATGGGGTGTGTTCTGATGCAGGAAGATAAAGTAATAGCTTATGCCTCCCGATAACTCGAGCCTTATGAGAAAAATTATCTTACTCATGATTTGGAATTAGTAGATGTGGTTTTTGTACTGAAAATTTGAAAAAATTATTTGCATCGAGTACCTTGCGAGATCTATACTGATCATCAACGCTTGAAGTACATTTTCACTAAAAAGAAGCTTAATCTGAGACAAGGGCATTGACTAGAATTGCTTAAAGATTATGACTTATAGATCCAATATCAATTAAGAAAGGCAAATATTATGGTATATGCCCTGACAAGGAAGGCACAACATACCTTAACACTGTAGGAATTACTCAGTTGAACCTCTTAAGAGGGTTTGAGAATTTGGGTGTTCAATTACTGACATGTGGGCAAGCATCTAAAAATATCAATGGATCCAACACTTTTAAGTTTGAGCATGTAGACCAACATTTGCATTTGAAGAAAGCATGAAACTCCCAATAGTTGATGTTGTGAAAATACTAGCAAAGAAATTTACATAAAACATCAAGGTAAAATGACGTAGATATTGACAACAAAATCATCTTTTGGGTCATTAAGATTTTCTTCAAGATTCAATAAGGTGACATACATCAGAAGACGCTTGAAAACAGACTATTGGAACCGATATAAAAGATATGTTGGCAAAAGAAAGAGATCCCTAGAGTTTCAGGTAGATGATAAGGTTCTTCAGAAAGTTTCGCCAACTAAAGTGTAAGGAGTTGAACTGCGAGCTAAATTGAGGGCAAGATCTATTGGACCATATAAGTTTATTAAAAGATTGAATCCCATAACTTGCCGACTAGATTTGCCTATATAACTCAAACACTTACATAACGTGTTTCACATCTCACAGCTCAGGAAATACATTCTAGATGCTGACCATGCTATGGTATTTGAAACCATTGAAGTTACTGGAGATCTAGTGTATGAAGAGCACTTAATGCAGATAGGAGATCACTTAGAGAAACCGATGATGAGATGCCAGCCAAGGACCCACATCTATTTGAGATGAACTTGTATGTTTTGTCAAAGCTCATAAGTTTCGAGGATGAAATTCTTTAGGAGGGAAGGCTGTAATAGCCCAACCCTAAATCATGTTTATTTATTTAATTAAGTGATGTATGTGACGGTGGATTGAAGGAAGGTATGAAAATGAGAAAGATAATCAAGCTAGAAGTTCATGAAGCTCACGGTTTACAAACTGAAATTTCAGCTCATTTACCTTGAACCCGTGTACTTAAGCTTAGAATGGATAGAGCTAAACTCATAATTTGGATACAAAATCACCATCAAATGTAAGCTTAGCATCCCTAATCTTGGATTAAGATACAGAATCACCACTTAATCAAGGTTAGGACTTACTTAATCACCACCTTAATTGACCGGATTAAGGATAAGCAAGTGAAGATTTAAAGAGAAGAAAGCAAATGCTCTCAAAGTGTTTTCATCCAAAGTAAGTTATGTTTCAGCCAAGGCCATGTACAAGCTTTAGTTCACTCACCAAGCAAGCAGGCAACCAAGCTTGAACCTCACTAAACCTTTCCTTCCTAAGGAGGAAAGGTGTTAACTCACTAATGAACCCGGTTAGAGCTAACCGGTTACAAACCTTGTTTAAGCTAGTTTAATTACATTCAAATCATTAAAAAAAGCAAGACAAATGATCATTACAACATAATTAACTCATCCTTAGGCTTAAACAACCAGGAAACCAAGCTTAGGCCATGTGCTCAGCCGTAAAGTTGTATCCCCATTTCGGCTGGCCAATTAGGGGCAAGGGACATCTTCATTTGTAGCTCCTCTCTTATTGGTTGTTCTTTTCAAGGATGTTTTCTTTTGTAGCTCATCATCAGCCTTCTAGAAACCTTGGGACATGTGCCAAATCAAATGAAGTGAAGGAAACCCATGGAGGAAGGAAAAAACAAACCGGGTATGTCAAACCGGGTCCTTGGACAGAATTTAGCCGATTTTATAACTTGTTTTAACCTTAGCAAAAGTGAGTATGATTGGTTTTCAAACATGAGGGGGAATGTTTAGGATGTGTATTAACCCCCCCAACCAAGAAATTAAGGTTAAACAAGGTTTAAATGGGTTAATCACCTTCAAACATTAAACCGGGCAGAATGGGTGCAAAACTGGCCGGTTTAGAAAATGACCTTGATCTCCTCTCCTTTTGTGGGTATGATTGGGAACTGATACTGGGGCTTGAAAGGGGACATTTTAAGGTTTCCCAAAATACAAAATTTCAGGACTTAAGCCACAATGTATCTTAAGGAATCAAGTGGACAAAACCCGGTAAAAACTGGTCCTTGAACCCGGGTGCTTGCCTAAGGCTTTCTTCCACAATATAGGCCAATGCTTGAACTTTGGAGTTGGAATTGAACCTTGTAGGACTTTTTGGACCTTCTTCATTGTCAATGGTGGGTGGGACTCCGTCATCCTCCCCTTGTTGGAAAGATTTGATCCTCAAATTAGTTAGGTAATTGTCTTCATGGTATGCCTTCAAGTCAGCTACATTGAATGTGGCTGAAACTCCATAGTCACCTAGTAAATCAACCCTGTAAGCATTATCATTAATACGTTCAAGTACCTCAAAGGGACCATCAGCTTGTGGCATGAGCTTAGTCTTCCTTTTGGATGGAAATCTTTCCTTCCTAAGGTGGATCCACACGAGGTCTCCAGGTTGAAATACAATCTTCCTCCTATGCTTGTTAGCTTGAGCTTGATAGGCTTCATTGGTCTTCTCAATCTTGCTCCTTGCCAACTCATGGATCTTCTTGATTTCTGCTACCCTTGAGGCTGCATTAGCACTTGGCTTCTAGTCTATTGGCCGTGGTGTAAGATCTAGTGGACTAAGAGGATCGAGTCTATAGACCACCTTGAATGGAGATAGACCTGTAGCCTTACTGGGTGCCCTATTATAAGCAAACTCTACATGGGGTAAAAGCAAATCCCAAGCCTTGGCATGAGGCTTAATCAAAGCTCTTAGGAGTGTCCCTAAGATTCGATTAGTAACCTCAGTTTGCCCGTCAGTCTGTGGATGACAAGTAGTACTATATTTAAGCTTAGTACCTAGCTTTTTCCACAAAGTAATCCAAAAATGACTCAAAAACTTAGTATCCCTATCAGAAACAATTGACTTGGGAATACCATGCAATCTTGCTATCTCCCTAAAGTACAATTCAGCAATGTGTGTAGCATCATTGGTTTTGTTACATGGAATGAAATGAGACATCTTAGAAAACCTATCAACAACAACAAAAATAGAATCCTTGTTTCTTTGTGTTTTAGGCAATCCAAGAATAAAGTCCATACTTACATCAAACCATGGTGAAGTGGGGATTGGCAATGAAGTATACAAACCGTGAGGTAGTGAATGACTCTTTGCCACTTGACAAGTTCCATACCTTTTAAGTATGTCTTGAACGTCTCTCTCCATAGCTGGCTAGAAATAATGCTCCCTTAGCATGGTGATAGTCTTGTTCTCTCCATAATGTCCAGCTAATGATTCTCCATGAACTTCCCTGATTAGAAGCTCCCTTGTGCTACACCTTGGTACACACAGTCGTGTACCCTTGAGTAGAAATCCCTCCTCGATTAGAAAGTCTCCTTTGGGGTGCTTAGAACATTCAGTATACAACTCCCCAAAGTCTTCATCCTTGTCATACAAAGCTTTCAGATGCTCAAAACCAAGTACACAAGCATCTAACTGAAATAACAAGAGATACCTCCGAGATAGAGCATCTACACCTTGATTGAGTTTACCTAACTTATGCTTGATGGTGAAATGATATGATTGCATAAACTTAACCCACTTGGCATGCCGTGAGTTCAACTTATGCTGCCCTTGTATGTACTTCAATGCTTCATGGTCAGAATGTAAGATAAACTCACTTGTAATAAGATAATGACTCCAATGCTCTAGACATCTCACAATGGCATAGAATTCTTTATCATAAGTGGAGTACTTTCTTCTAGAATCACACAATTTTTCACTAAAGAAGGCTAAAGGTTTACCTTCCTGAGTAAGAACTCCGCCAATGCCAACACCAGAGGCATCACATTCCACTTCAAAAACCTTACTGAAGCACGGGAAGGATAGAACCGGTGCTTGAGTAAGTCTTGCTTTGATCTCTTCAAAGGCAGCTTGTGCTTTTGACGTCCATACAAAGGATGTTCCTTTGATAACTTAAGTCATGGGAGCCATAGTGTTACTAAATCCACGAATGAATCCCCTGTAAAAAGAAGCTAAACCATGGAAAGCTCGGACATCATGTATACTCTTAGGTATAGGCCAAGACCGAATGGCTTCTACCTTACTTTCATCTGCCCTAATACCTTCACCAGTAACGATGTAACCAAGAAATGTAACTTCAAGAGTAAAAAATGCACACTTCTTAAGGTTACCAAACAACTTCTCACGTTCTAAGACAAGCATAACTTGAGTTAGATGATCTTGATGTTCATGCTCATTCTTAGAATAGATCAAAATATCATCAAAGTATACTACCACAAACTTTCTAATGTACGGTCTAAACACCTGATTTATTAACCTCATAAAAGTACTAGGTGCATTAGAAAGTCCAAAGGGCATTACCAACCATTCAAAGAGTCCACCTTTGGTCTTGAAGGCTGTCTTCTATTCGTCACCTTCTCTAATTCCGATTTGGTAGTATCCACTTCGAAGTTCAATCTTTGAAAACACTTTAGAACCATACAACTCATCTAGCATGTCTTCAAGTCTAGGTATGGGATACCTATACTTGATTGTGATCTTATTGATGGCCCTACTATCAACACATATTCTTATTCCTCCGTCCTTCTTAGGTACCAAAACAGCTGGAACGGCACATAGACTCAAAGACTCACGTATCAAGCCTTTCTCGTGCAGTTTTTCAACTTGTCTTTGAATCTCCATGGATATTCTACACTAAGGCTTAATGACATGCTTGATGAGTTATATGACTCCTCCATCTTCTCTATGATTAACCTAAGAAATGAACATCACCAAACCAAAATGTGAGAAGGGGATTAGTAGAAAACGGATTTCAAAACTAGCATGGGCTTTATGAGTTACTAGTTAAGCCACTTGGTCTCTTTAATGCTCCTAGCACTTTTATGAGACTTGTGAATAAGGTTTTGAGGCCTTCTCTTGGAAAGTTTGTCATGGTCCACTTTGATGACATTCTGGTTTATTCAAAGAGCAAAGAAGACTATCTATAACACTTGGAAGAAGGAAAGATAGAAAAATATGAGTTTTTCTTCGCCCAAATCATCTTTTTATGGTATGTTATTTCAAAGGATGGCGTCTCCGTGGATCAATCTAAGGTCGAAGCAATTAAGTCATAGCCAACCTCTTCCTTTAACATAAAATAAAGAAGATTCCATGGCTTTGCCTCTTTTTATATGAGGTCATTAAAGGTTTTAGCACCCTTACTAGCCTCACTTCAAATGCAAGAAGAAAGGTTCACTAGAGTGGACTAAAGCTACCCAAACTACCTTTAAGAAACTCAAGTCCAAACTATATAAAGCACTGGTCTAGCTCTTCCCAACTTTGATCAATTGTTTAAGGTTGATCAAGATGCAAGTGAGGACATACAGGGGCTGTCCTCATGTAAAACCAATACCCCATTGCCTAGTTTAGTGAAAAGCTCAATGGCTAATAGAAGAATAACTC
>JAKOGI010000398.1:0-255000 GCA_029747015.1 Carnegiea gigantea | reverse complement strand
AATATAAGGTGCGAGATTATACTAGTGGTGTTGATTATTGAACAACTTGGAACAAAAAAAAGGAAGGAAGGCCATTTTGGTAAAAAGGTCGCCTGGCCCTCTCTTCTTCCTCCATTTGGGACCCCCCTCCATGATAGCCCTTTCTCTCTCTTTGCTCTTCATGCTCTTCATCTTCTCCTCCATACTCACGGCTCAAAGAACCAGAATTCCACCCGATTTTACCCCACCCAGCTTACATTTCTACTCATTCCACCTTCCCCGAAAGCTAGCAAACCCCTGGTGTGAAATCTGAACAAAAATTCGAAGAAACCACCACATTTGTAGTGGGTTTAGGTGGCGATTCGAAGCCCAAACATGAGTCAAAACATAACCATGCAATCTAGCTTTTAGTTACTTCGATTCCTCTATAAATTATGAGTAAATTCATAGCCTCAAGCATCCTTCACAAGTTCAAGCTAGTGAGTGAGCATTCAAGGTGAATCTGGGGTCTGAATTGCATGGATTGGACATAAAATGGGGTCTGTTTGCATGGCATCAGGCAAAGTGGCAAAGGAAGGTCAAATTCCTGGTTTTCATGCATCCAAATTGAGCCCTAAAAGTCCCTAAATTGGGCCCTCTAGCTTGGAATCGAGGTGAGTGTTTCTCTCCTCCTAAATTATGGTAACTTCAAACGAATTTAACAATTTTAGGTAGTGTATGTTTAGATTCTAATATTGTATCAGTAAATGGAGGGCTTAGAGTTGAATTGAAGTGAAAAATGGTGTTGAAATGATTATAGAGTTCATACATGTGATTAATGCTCGATTTTACTAATTGGGTGATTTGAAGAATTGTGGAGCAAACCGAAATCGTGTTTGAATGTCATTGTTTAATTAGTTGAATATGCTTAATTTCTTTTGGTGGTTGATATGAAGCTATGCTTGTGGACATTGGTTTTGTGAATTAATTGATTGAAACTATTGTGATATTGAACCGACCTTGTTAGTTGGATGGCCTGAGGTAAAACTAATGAGCGATTCGAGGTTTTTGTGGTCGGTATTATGTGAAGAGGGAGTCTAGGTTGTGATTTACTGCAATCATGTGGATTGGAAGGTCATGTGTGGCTTATTGGACAGATTCTGCAAAATGAAGTTATAAAGTGCTATGAATGTGCTATATGTGACCGCTCTCCCCCTTGAAAATGTTAAATGATGCTATGTGATTGATTTTGAACATAGACATCTTTAAAAAGGGTTGTCAAATGGTTGTTTTCATAATCACGAATGTTTTGAGCATCCCCCAGTTGCCTATTAGTTTGTTAAAATGTTTGAAATGTAAAAAGATCTTAAATCATCGAACTACTCAGTAAGCGACTCAACTAAATAGTCGATAGGTTTAGGAAGTTAAAAAGTAAACTAGTAGCGAGTTCAAAAATGTATTCAGGCTTTGGTTTGTTGGCATCTCCTTCTTTGAGTTTAAAAAGGATTCTAAACAAATTAAAAATGGGCCATTGGAGGAGTTTATTACAAAATATAGTTTGAGTTATATGCTAGGTAAGTACATTGAGTTTCGAAAGTGTTTCGAATTGCGAGTTAGCAGCTCCATTATGATTTTAAGAGGCTTCCAAGTTGAATTATGAAGTATTTGAATGTGCGACATGGGAACCCCTCGCCTTTTATGTCGTTAAGCATTATCATGTGCGTGAGAGTGTGTTCGAAAAAGAAGGTTTTTGTGATAGAAAATAAAAGCAGCCATGACTATTAGCGAATGATGGCCTGTTTTTAACTATACGAATACAGTTTTTAAGGTATAAAGAATTTTGAAAAGGAGCGGTGATTGAAGGAAATTATGTTTTCATATTATGAACTCAGAAAGCATATGTATGAATAAATATAAATATGTATGTGTATGAATAATTATGTTCATGCTTATGTGTACGGGGAGGAGCTACTCTAGAAACTTTAAGCTTAAGTCTGAGACCCAAGGACGGTGGCTTAGTATCCCGGCTGGTGTATCATAAGCTAGGTTAAGATGATTCAGGGATGGTGGTTTGATTCCTGCCTGAAGTCTAAGTATGTAAGTTATATCTCAGCACAGTATGATGTCTGTCCGGATAGGCATATGTTCCCGCTCGAGTTTGGACGGCTCGGGATAGTATTAATAAAGTACCTCTAAGAGAATAGACTCCTCACTTATGTGATTAAATTCTTATGTATGTTTCCTTTAACAAACGATGATGTTAGGGCCGCGCTATCGTTTTACTGCTGATCAGTTGTTCTAGTTGCAAAATTTATAAAGTTGCCTTGAATTATTGTTCAACAAAGATATAAAGTCAGGCGTGTGTGTTTTTAACTATTAATTTCACTAAAAAAAATGATTATTTGATTCATGTTATTGTTGACGTTATTTAATTATAAAAACTTTTGAATCAACGCTGACCCGAGCTTTTAAAATCGTTTTCGCTTCATTTAATTAACTTTCGAAGTTTGATTAAAGATGTTAATTGTAGGATGTTTCGACTCGAGTTTAGACTATTCTTTAATAAGTTTGGGGTTGGAACCTGGTTGAAGCATGTTAGTTGAGCCCCAAAAAAAAAAAAAGAAAAATCGAACAAAAAGGGGTGGACTATCGGGCCAGGGAACCCGAAACGCCCCAAACCCCCCCTCTCTCTCTCTACCACAGCTCTCTCTCTCTCGAATCTCTCTCTCCCTCTCTCACCGGCGACCGGCCATCTGGTGCTGCCGCCGGCCAGCACGCGTCACCGGCGAGAGAAAGGGACGATTGGTCCCCCACACCATGCGTCTTAGCCGCCCGTTCCTCCACCAGATTTCCTCCACTTTACACAGCCCCACACCCACGCATTTGCTCACCCAAAACCGGCCGTTCACGTACCGAAAACCGACGACCCACCTCCATCCCACCCTCCTCTATAAATTAGAGGCAAAACCGAGCCTCAAACTGCCACAAAGCACCACCGTTCGAAAGGGGCTAGGGTTTCAAAATTGGGGTTCTCAGTTGGGGTTCGGGGTTTGCTGAGAAGGGCGTCCACCCATGAGCGTTTCAGGTCGATTTGAGCACGGTTAAGTGAGTATTACTCATCTCCTAAACTAATATAAATTTTCAAATGAATTTCACCAGTTTAACGATGCATGTTAGCCTACGTTTGCTTCAATTCGTGTATGATGCTTGTTGAATGACCTGAATTAGCTATTACATGCAAGTTAGTTTGATTCGAAATTGTTTGAATGTGGGTAGCCCGATTGGATTCAACTAGCTAATGCATGTACATGAGACTAAATTGAATTTGTTACACGTGGTTGGCTTGAATTCGATTAAAATTAGCTAATGTATAAAAAGAATTAAAAATGAAGTTTGTTTAACGTGTTTAGCATCGATTCAAGTTAATTAGTTGATGCATGAAAAAAGAATTAAAAACAAAGTTAGTTTAACGTGTTTAGCATCGATTCAAGTTAATGAGTTAATGTATGAAAAAGAATTAAAATCGAAGTTATGTTAACGTGCTTAGCTTCTATTCAAGTTATTTAGCTAATATATGAAAAAGGATTAAAATCGAATTCCTTTTAACGTGTTTAGCTTCCATTCGAGTTAATTAACCAATGCATGCAAATGAGCAAATTTCGAGGTTAATGAAATGTGTTTAGCTTCGAATCAAGTAGATTAGCTAATGCATGTTAAAGGAATTAATTTCGAAGTTATATAAATGTGTTTAGGTTTGATTCGAGTTAAACTAGCTAATGCATGTAAACGAATTAAATTCGAAGCTATTGAAATATGTTTAGTTTTCATTCGAACTTCTTTTTAGTACATTCATGCTTAGGAAAGTTACTACGAAATGCATCGTATATGTTTAGAATCAAATTATGTTTGATTTACTGAATAAAGTGTTGTCAATTTATGGATTAATGTGGCTACATGTATGCTTGTTGTAACGCACCGCTGAATGGTGCTGGTTGCTCAGGTAAGAGCCTAAACCTCACTCCCTTTTACATAAGCTAATATGATAATATGATATGATTAATAAATCAATGAATCGAGTTGGTAGTTGGATGGCTTGAGGAAAGAATTATGAGCGTTCGAGGTTTTGTGGTACGGTGCAAGTGAGGAGGGAGATTGGGTTGTGAATTGACCACAATTGTGTGGATTGCAAGGCCGTGTGTGGCTCACTATGTTGAAATTTTTATGAATTGCTTAAATGTGATATGTGTAAACCCCTTTCCTGTTGTATGTCTAAAATGTAAAGTGTGTGTACGAGTGATGTTTTGACAAAGAATATTTCATGTGTTTTTAAACCCAAAAGTAGCCATGTCTAGTAACAAGCTACGGCCTATTTTAGCTATTCAAATAGTGTTTGGGAGGAATTCCTAAAACGTTTTTTTTAAAAAAAAGATGTGAGTTATACGTTGAATGATTTTATTGTTTGAAATGCAAAGTTATTAGCCGTTATGGCCGATACGCTTTAAGTGGCTAAGATAATGTGCTGCGGACAATATGATATGATATGAATGATGTTAATCTAGGGGAAGGTCCGAAAACCCTAGAGGCCCTGACGAGGGTTAATGTAATGGTCCGATATGTTATATAGCCATCTCGGGAGTAAGAGCTTAAGCGTGAGCGTTAGGTCTCACTATGGGGTCGAGAATAGTTCTCACCCAATCAGCACCCTGTAATGATCTTATGCTAGAAGTGTTTTCCTACCAAGATAAAAAAAGCAATTGGCCTTTGCCATTTTATAGGTTTTAAAGAAAAAGAATGTTTTACGGGCCCAAAGAGGCCATATGGAATGAATATGAAATGCTTATAAGGGTCGTTTTACGACGAATACGAAATATAAACTCTTCCAAAGGATTGAGAACCTCAAAGGTTATGAAATGCTTCAAATGTTCAAAGAAAGTTTCATTGCAGGTTTAAAGAAAATGTTCTTATTATGTTGAATGTCACTTCAAATAGAACATGTGACATGCTAGTGAATCATGAAATGACATTCAAATGTGCCTAGTAAATACATAAGTCATGGCTTGTCCGATGTTCATGTTCTAGAACCTGTGTCCTATAATATGTTTCCTAATACTATGTTAGTATTAGCTAAATGCTTGATAAGTGGATATTATGAGTAATATTGCTTGTAAAGGTTTTGTTTTAAGGAGTGGAGGAACACTCACTGAGCATGTGGTGGCTCACTCCATTTCCTTTCCCCTTTTCCCCCAGGTGATGAATGAGTGAAAGAATCTGAGTTTCTTCTAGGACCACTAGTTGCTCCTGCAAGACGTACCTGTGACATGAAGTGATGTGGCTGCCTGCAATAATATTTTGCTTGAGAAGTGCGTGAATTGGGCATGTAGTGGCTCTAGTAGTACAAAACTTATGTAAATCATTGTAAATAGTTGTTTGTAAAGGCTTAAGCCTCAACCGCGAGTGTGTGACTCGCTGGAACCTCCTAGTTCTCTTTGAATTTGGTTGTAATGATACAGGTACCATAAAAATCATAATGTAAACTTGGGAAATATCGTAATTACAGGCGAAACTCTTGCAGTTTCGTTCCAGAATTCCCTAACTAAATTGAAGTTAGGTAGAATTTTGAAAGTAAATAAATAGAAAAAGAGCCTTAGGGGTCTCCCTTGGGGGATCCTGGCGGTGTGACATCCCTGGTAGGTAGCGGGGGTTGTTACATTAGGTGATATCAGAGCCATAGGTTTGCATATGCATCTAGACGTGACTTTAGGATTAACAATGTGTGATATATGTGCCCTAAAGTGTTTACTTGAGCTTACTACGTGCTTGCTTACTTACTTGTGTACGCGAACTAGAAGCACAACTTAGGACCTCCAAACAAATGCATGCTTGATAGTGTCATTCCTAACCCAGTGTGGTGATGTAGGATGGTGTTTAGCATTGACGATTTTGAGTGTCTACCCTTCTGGATGGCTGCATGGAATGCAATCATATTTTGGGAAGCAATGATTAAGAGCAACCAGTGGAGACTCACTCGGGTCACACAGAACCACTGGATGTACAAGTTCATCAGAGCAATGCCATGTACGGGAAGATAGGCTGAAGTCACCTCTATCCTTCGCCTCTTCCATGTGCATAGGGGAGCTTATACACCGTTCACTTTTAGAGGGTTGGTGGATTTTCGAATATTTGCAGAAGGGCAGGTGGACTCCTTAAGAAATACCCCCTTAGAAAGGAGCGATGCTGCCATGCAACTGATCAAGACGGCTTTAATTACTCCTGCCGCTACCCAAAAACTACCAATCACAATAGCAGAGAGAAATCAGATCGAACATCGTCAAATGAGACTTCTGTTCGCAGAAAACCCTCAGGCAAGACGATGCAAGCGAGTAGCCACTCTGTGGGCACGTTGGATAGATTCCTTCGGTGCACAATACCCCCAGGGCTGGCAAGCCACAATGCTGAGGATGAAAGAACTGGTGGATGGAGCGCCTGATGTGGAGTACTCCCCACCATTTGTGTTATGGGACCTACTAGCCCCAGTTGAGTCTGAGGGCTCAAATGAACCAGTGATAGATGATCCCCTTGAGGAGGGTTCCTCAGGTGGTAATTAGGGGTGTATGTAGCCTGGAATCGCCAATGTGTGCATTGTGTTTGAATAAAATGTAGCTAGTGTGCGTTCGAAAATGAATAAACAGGAGTGATACCCGATGTTTCGTGATTTGTGAAAGCGTATTTTTAGGAAAGAAGTGTTCGTGCGACCAAAATGGGATCGCACGAATACTTAAAGCTCTATACATTCTATCTAATGTTGTACTATGTTTTTAAATGCGTTTGACAAATCTATTTTTATGAATAAAAACTAAGCAATTTTGCATAAACAACTGTGTAGCCAATGCCTCCATGAAGGGAACAGGTGGCGGCACCAACTGCCTTGGAGATGATTTGTCAGTTTAACAAGCTGGAACCACCAAGATTTAGTGGTGGAACAGATCCTCTTGCTTATGAGGAATGGCTAAGAAGGATGGAGAATTTGTTTGAAGTAATGGACTGCCCCGAAGATTTTAAAGTACATCTGGTGACCCATCAGTTCAAAAAGGAAGCGGAATTCTGGTGGGGCACTGTCAAACCCCGAGCTGGTGAACCAGCTCTAACCTGGGAACAACTAAATACTATGATGGATGCCCAGTATTACCCACGAGATGTAAAGAGGGCAAAGGAACAAGAATTTCTACGGTTGAAACAAGGCCAAATGAGTGTGGTAGAATATGCAGCGAAGTTTAACGAGCTTAGTTGCTTTGCGCCTAATTAAGTCACAACTGAAGAAATAAAGATGGACCACTTCAAGCAAGGCCTTAAAGGACCCATTAAGCGGATGATAGCTGGGCATGTTTTCACCAGCTTCCAGGAGATATACCAAAGGGCGGTGAAAATAGCCCGAGTTATAGCTGAAACCAAAGCGGAAAGTTGGCAGATAGGCCTAGCAAAAAGAAAGTTTAACCAAGGAGGGTCCAGTACCCAGGGAAGTAATAAGATCAGCAACTTCAACAACTGAGGGAAAGGAAAGCAAGTTGTGCCAAGGCAGGAACTGGAACCCTGCAACCAGTGTGGGCATATGCACTCCGGTCAGTATCGATATGGCACACAAGAATGCTATGGGTGTGGATCTACGGACCACAAAATTGCAAATTGCCCCAAGAAGGCGTGGAATCGGCAGAACAGTACACAAGGTTCAGGCACGGGGGCTAATTCAGTTCCGTAGAGAGGTCGACCTCCTGTGAATGCAACTTTAGGAGGCAATCGAGGTAGAAAAAGGCCGCAAGCAGGTGGCTGGGTGTTTAGCCTAGAAGGAGGTGAGGCGGAGGACCTCACTGCCATCGTATCAGGTACCCTTCTTGTTAAACATCTTTATGCTCATGTTTTATTTGATTTAGGTGCCACGCATTCTTTTGTAAATCCCAGCTTTGTAAGAAAACGCGCTAGCAAACCCAGTGAGATGAATGTACAACTATATGTGACCTCCCCCTTAGGATCTACCTACCATACCGATCTTGTTTTCAAAAACTGTGCTATTCCATTGGAAGGGAGAGTTCTCCCTGTAGACCTAGTACAACTAGATATACAAGGTCAGGATGTTATTCTAGGGATGGCCTGGTTAACCAGCCATAAAGTTACTATTGACTGCAAGAGAAAGCTGGTTACCTTCTCGGCCTCCGATGGAGAAAGAGTAACCTTTAAGGGAAGTGGCCACCAAGTGACCATCCCAACGGTATCTGCTATGTAAGCATTTAAAATGTTGAAGAAAGGACGTCAAGGCTATTTGTGTGCAATTGAGGTCGCAGAACTAAAAGAGCTGGACCTGAGTGAGATTCCGGTAGCAAGAGAGTTTTCACAGGTATTTCAAGAAGCACCGGGGCTACCACCCGACAGAGAAATTGAATTTACCATTGAACTGATACCTGGGACTGCCCCAATATCCAAGGCACATTATTGAATGGCGCCTGCGGAATTGACGGAGTTAAAAACTCAGTTGCAAGAATTGCTAGATAAGGGGTTAATTCAGCCTAGTGTTTCGCCCTGGGGAGCACCAGTGCTATTTGTGAAGAAGAAAGATGGGAGTTTGAGGTTATGTATCGACTATCGAGAGCTAAATAAGGTAACGGTTAAAAATAAATACCCACTCCCTCGAATTGATGACCTGTTTGATCAATTGGCCGGTGCTTCGGTGTTCTCAAAGATCGATTTGTGATTGGGGTACCATCAATTGAAGATCAAGAAGGAGGATGTGCCTAAAACCGCTTTTCGCACTCGATATGGCCATTACGAGTTCTTGGTGTTACCGTTCGGACTAACGAACGCTCCTACCTTCTTTATAGACCTGATGAACAGAGTCCTTAGGCCCTTCCTAGATAAATTTGTAGTGGTGTTCATCGATGATATCCTGGTATACTCAAAGACCAGGGAAGAGCATGCAAACCACTTGCGAATGATGCTGAAAACCCTAGAGGAGCACAAACTATATGCCAAACTTAAAAAGTGTGAGTTCTAGTTAGAAAGGGTGCAATTTCTGGGACACATAGTGACCAAAGATGGCATATCGGTGGACCCGACAAAGGTAGAGGCCATTGTAAACTGGCCAAGACCAACAAACATCTCCGAAGTGCGAAGCTTCTTAGGTATAGCTGGCTACTATCGAAGGTTTGTAGACGGATTTTCTAAACTGGTCTTGCCTATTAACAAACTACTTCGGAAGACCACTAAATTTGAATGGACCCCAGAATGTGAAGATAGCTCTCAGGAGCTAAAGAAACGTTTGGTGTCTACACCAATATCAGCAATATCTAAAGGCGATGAAGGGTTTGTAATCTACAGTGATGCGTCCAAGAAGGGACTGGGTTGCGTATTAATGTAGAAAGGCAGAGTTATTGCTTATGCCTCTCGTCAGTTGAAGCCTTACTAAGAGAATTATCCAACACACAACCTAGAATTGGCTGCGGTTGTGTTTGCCTTGAAAATCTGGAGACATTACCTCTATGGAGTAAGGTGTGAGGTGTATACTGACCATAAGAGCCTAAAGTATATTTTCACTCAGAAAGAACTGAATATGATGCAGAGGAGATGGTTAGAGCTCCCAAAAGACTACGATATAGAGGGTAAATATCACCCTGGTAAAGCAAACGTGGTGGCTGACGCATTGAGTAGAAAATCTACTGGATTCGTAGCCTGCCTACTTACACAAGAAAAGAGACTCCTGGAAGAGCTCGACAGACTACAGATAGAGGTGATACTACCAGGAAATCAAAGCCACTTAGTAGCACTCCAAACCTCTTCATCATTGGTCGATCGGATCAAGCAACAATAGAAGGACGACCCTGAACTTATGAAAATAAGGAAAGGTGTGGAAGAAGGAAAGAATAAGGAGTTTTTCCTCCAAAATGAAGTGTTGTGGTATGGGAATAGACTCTGTGTACCAAATGCAATAGCTCTCAAAAGAGACTTCCTGAAGGAAGCGCACAATTCCACACTTGCTGCTCACCCTGGAAGTACGAAAATGTACCATGGCTTAAAAACCCATTATTGGTGGAATGGAATGAAGAGGGACATCGCGGACTATGTAGCACGATGTCTTACATGCCAGAGGGTGAAAACTGAGCATCAGAAGCCTGGAGGGCTACTTCAGCCCTTGCCAATACTGGTATGGAAATGGGAACACATCACCATGGATTTCATGATTGGAATGCCAAGAACCATCAGACAACATGACGGTGTGTGGGTCATAGTTGACAGATTGACCAAAGCCGCACACTTCTCACCCATCAAGGCCACTTTCACCTCTGAGCAACTCGCTAACCTATACATTAAGAAGATAGTTAGACTGCATGGTGTGCCACTCGGTATTGTGTCAGATCGTAATACCAAGTTTGTATCTCGCTTCTGGCAAGGTTTTCAAAGAGCAATAGGCACAGAACTATGTTTAAGTACGGCCTTCCATCCTCAAACGGACGGTTAATCTGAAAGAACCATTCAAACCTTAGAGGACATGTTGAGAGTCTGTGCACTCGAGTACGCTGGAGCTTGGGATCATAACTTACCCCTGATCGAGTTTGCATACAATAACAGTTACCACGCCAGCATAGGCATGGCCCCTTTCGAGGCATTGTATGGTAGACGTTGCAGAACTCCTATTTGTTGGAATGAAGTAGGAGAAAGGGAACCTTCCAAGGTCGAATTAATCGATCAAATGATTGAAATAATTAAAACAATACGAAAAAGGCTGCAAGTCGCCCAGAGTAGACAAAAAAGCTATGCAGACATTAGGAGAAGGCCATTGGAATTCAAAGTTGGAGATCATGTGTTCCTCAAAGTGTCTCCACTAAGAGGAAGCATAAGGTTTGGGCAAAAAGGAAAACTGAGCCCGAGATTTTTTGGATCGTTCGAAATTTTGCAGATAGTGGGATCGGTTGCATACCGATTGGCCTTACCGCCCTTATTGTAAGGCATTCATGATGTATTTCATATATCCAATCTTCAGAAGTATATTTCAGATCCGGATCATATCATTCGATATGAACCCTTGCAAGTTAAAGAAAATCTCACCTATGTTGAAGAGCCCATTCGGATTTTGGAGAAAGCAGAGAAAAAGCTCAGAAACAGGAGCATTTCTAATGTTAAGGTATTATAGAAACATCACAAGGTGGCGGAAGCAACTTGGGAGCTGGAAAGCGAAATGCGTGAGAAATACCCCGCGCTATTCCCTTCAGGTAAACCAATTTCAAGGATGAAATTCCTTTAAGGGGGGAGAATGTTAGGGCCATGCTATCGTTTTACTGCTGATCAGTTGTTCTAGTTGCAAAAATTATAAAGTTGCCTTGAATTATTATTCAACAAAGATATTAAGTCAGGCGTGTGCATTTTTAACTATTAATTTCACTAAAAAGAATGATTATTTGATTCATGTTATTGTTGACGTTATTTAATTATAAAAACTTTTGAATCAACGCTGACCCGAGCTTTTAAAATCGTTTTCGTTTCATTTAATTAACTTTCGAATTTTGATTAAAAATGTTAATTGTAGGATGTTTCGACTCGAGTTTAGAGTATTCGTTAATAAGTTTGGGGTTGGAACCTGGCTGAAGTACGTTAGTTGAGCCAAAAAAAAAAAAAGAAAAATCGGACAAAAAGGGGGGGACTATCGGGCCAGGGAACTCGAAACACCCCAAACCCCTCTCTCTCTCTCTACCGCAGCTCTCTCTCTCTCGAATCTCTCTCTCCCCCACCGGCGACCGGCCATCTGGCGCTGCCGCCGGCTAGCATGCATCACCGGCGAGAGAAAGGGACGATTGGTCCCCCACACCATGCGTCTCAGCCGCCCGTTCCTCCACCAGATTTCCTCCACTTTGCACAGCCCTACACCCATGCGTTTGCTCGCCCAAAACCGGCCGTCCACGTGCCGAAAACCGACGACCCACCTCCATCCCAGCCTCCTCTATAAATTAGAGGCAAAATCGAGCCTCAAACCACCACAAAGCACCACCGCTCAAAAGGGGCTAGGGTTTTGAAATTAAGGTTCTCAGTTGGGGTTCAGGGTTTGCTGAGAAGGGCGTCCACCCATCAGCGTTTCAGGTCGATTTGAGCATGGTTAAGTGAGTATTACTCTTCTCCTAAACTAATATTAATTTTTAAATGAATTTCACCAGTTTAATGATGCATGTTAGCCTGGGTTTGCCTCAATTCGTGTATGATGCTTGTTGAATGACCTGAATTAGCTATTACATGCAAGTTAGTTTGATTCGAAATTGTTTGAATGTGGGTAGCTCGATTAGATTCAACTAGCTAATGCATGTACATTAGACTAAATTGAATTTGTTACACGTGGTTGGCTTGAATTCGATTAAAATTAGCTAATGTATAAAAAGAATTAAAAATGAAGTTAGTTTAATATGTTTAGCATCGATTCAAGTTAATTAGTTGATGCATGAAAAAAGAATTAAAAACGAAGTTAGTTTAACGTGTTTAGCATCCATTCAAGTTAATGAGTTAATGTATGAAAAAGAATTAAAATCGAAGTTGTGTTAACGTGCTTAACTTCTATTCAAGTTATTTAGCTAATATATGAAAAAGGATTAAACTCGAAGTCCTTTTAACGTGTTTAGCTTCCATTCGAGTTAATTAACCAACGCATGCAAATGAGCTAATTTCGAGGTTAATGAAATGTGTTTAGCTTCGAATCAAGTAAATTAGCTAATGCATGTTAGAGGAATTAATTTCGAAGTTATATAAACGTGTTTAGGTTTGATTCGAGTTAAACTAGCTAATGCATGTAAACGAATTAAATTCGAAGCTATTGAAATATGTTTAGTTTTCATTCGAACTTCTTTTTAGTACATTCATGCTTAGGAAAGTTACTTCGAAATGCATCGTATATGTTTGGAATCAAATTATGCTTGATTTACTGAATAAAATGTTGTCGATTTGTGGATTAATGTGGCTGTATGTATGCTTGTTGTAACGCACCGCTGAATGGTGCTGGTTGCTCAAGTAAGAGCCTAAACCTCACTCCTTTTTACATAAGCTAATATGATAATATGATGTGATTAATAAATCGATGAATCGAGTTGGTGGTTGGATGGCTTGAGGAAAGAATTATGATCGTTCGAGGTTTTGTGGTACGGTGCAAGTGAGGAGGGAGATTGGATTGTGAATTGACCGCAATCTTGTGGATTGCGAGGCCGTGTGTGGCTCACTATGTTGAAATTTTTATGAAGTGCTTAAATGTGATATGTGTAAACCCCTTTCCTGTTGTATGTCTAAAATGTAAAGTGTGTGTACGAGTGATGTTTTGACAAAGAATATTTCACGTGTTTTTAAACCCAAAAGTAGCCATGTCTAGTAACGAGCTACGGCTTATTTTAGCTATTCAAATAGTGTTTGGGAGGAATCCCTAAAACGTTTTTTTTTTTAAAAAAAGATGTGAGTTATACGTTGAATGATTTTATTGCTTGAAACGCAAAGTTATTAGCCGTTATGGCCGATACACTTTAAGTGGCTAAGATAATGTGCTGCGGACAATATGATATGATATGAACGATCATAACCTAGGGGAAGGTCCGGAAACCCTAGAGGTCCTGACGAGGGTTAATGTAATGGTCCGATATGTTATATAGCCATCCCCGGAGTAAGAGCATAAGCGTGAGCATTAAGTCTCACTATGGGGTCGAGAATAGTTCTCACCCAATCAGCACCCTGTAATGTTCTTATGCCAGAAGTATTTTCCTACCAAGATAAAAAAAGAATTGGCCTTTGCCATTTTATAGGTTTTAAAGAAAAAGAATGTTTTACGGGCCCAAAGAGGCCATATGGAATGAATATGAAATGCTTATAAGGGTCATTTTACGATGAATACGAAATGTAAACTCTTCCAAAAGATTGAGAACCTCAAAGGTTATGAAATGCTTTCAAATGTTCAAAGAAAGTTTTGTTGCAGGTTTAAAGAAAATGTTCTTAATTATGTTGAATGTGACTTCAAATAGAATATGTGACATGCTATTGAATCGTGAAATGACATTCAAATGTGCCTAGTGAATACATAAGTCATGGCTTATCCGATGTTCATGTTCTAGAACCTGTGTCCTATAATATGTTGCCTAATACCATGTTAGTATTAGCTAAATGTTTGATAAGTGGATATTATGAGTAATATTGCTTGTAAAGGTTTTGTTTTAAGGAGTGGAGGAACACTCACTAAGCATGTGGTGGCTCACTCCATTTCCTTTCCCCTTTTCCCCTAGGCGATGAATGAGTGAAAGAATTCGAGTTTCTTCTAAGACCACTAGTTACTCCTGCAAGACGTACCTGTGACATGAAGTGATGTGGCTGCCTGCAATAATATTTTGCTTGAGAAGTGCATGAATTGGGCATGTAGTGGCTCGAGGAGTACAAAACTTATGTAAATCATTGTAAATAGTTGTTTGTAAAGGCTTAAGCCTCAACCGCGAGTGTGTGACTTGCTGGAACCTCCTAGTTCTCTTTGAATTTGGTTGTAATGATACAGGTACCATAAAAATCATAATGTAAACTTGGGAAATGTCGTAATTACAGGCGAAACTCTTGCAGTTTCGTTCCAGAATTCCCTAACTAAATTGAAGTTAGGTAGAATTTCGAAAGTAAATAAATAGAAAAAGAGCATTAGGGGTCTCCCTCGGGGGATCCTGGCGGTGTGACATCCCTGGTAGGTAGCGGGGGGTTGTTACAGATGATCTTACGCTAAGGGTATTTCCTAATGAATAAGAAAAGCAGTTGGCATTTCGCCATTTTAAGTATTTCAGGAAAAAGAAAGATTTTAAGGGCCATTAAGAGGCCAGTTCGAATGAGATTTGAGAAAAACGTAACACTCCTAGCCATAAGGGTTGGAGGTGTTATAAGATGGTATCAGAGTAAGGTCCTATGACCTTAGGCCGCGACTTGAGTCTTGCATTTCATATAGTTATCTAGGAACGCGTTCATGATGATGTGATTATGCCGCTTTTGTGTGCAAATGTGAGTTTTATATGAATGTTGGTGCATTTAGCTAGTTAGGTGCAGCTTGAGTGAGCTCATTAACGGAATGAATGAACCATTTACTACCGTGTAGGCCAAGTGACTTGTATCCTCATGAACAGGTTAAGTGTTATCTCAATCAGAAGTTATTCTACTTATACACCTGGGCGATTTGAATCAAAAGTTTCAAGTGCACTTAGTTTGAACTCAAACAACTGAGAATGCTTTAATCCAAGCTCTTTCTTGCCCCTTAAGTATGATTTGCTCCTCGGGCCCGATAATAGAGTGAGCAGATGCACTCAATGGTTGGTAGGGAAAGAGTTAGAAGCAGTTAAACCACCCTCCTTTTCAAACATAATAGTTTTGAAAGTTAAGACCCTTCTTAAATAGTGAGTTAAGGTTTTTCTTTTGCATTAAAGACCTTTCTAATTATCTGGTTAGGCCCTACTGTTGCGTCTAAAGACTTGCATTTGTTTTATATTGATGTTTCAAGTACCTACATACCAATATATATTCATTGCTTGAGGTGTTCATACAAGTTGTTAGTAAGTGATTAAAGATTATTTTCTTAACTAAAAATTCTTTTAAATGATACCTCTTTTTACGTAATTTCTCATTTACCACAGGGACTATGTGAGAACTTCGTACACGTGCATGTCAATATGGGTGATTGTGATAGAGTCTAGTTGATTGTCACCTAAGTGTTATTCCTGACCTTCATATGTGTGCCATTAATGCTTAAGAAGAGGCCTTAATCTAGATTGTCATTTACGTAAGGAGTTTTTCTTGTTTTCCAACATGTAACCATGGTTACTTACGAATCAGCTAAGCGTTATGGTCATCGCAGTATGAAATGCTAATCTTATTATAGGATTGATAGCGTCCTGACTATATCTACCCCAACACACCTAAAACGGAGATAAAAGGAAGAACCTGGTAGACTTTGGAATTGTTATACCATATGTGTCACCTCGTCACCTCTTGAGGAGATGATTCATACCTTTCCAACACTTCGTGAGCTTTAACATTGAATGTGGAAACTAAGAATTTTCGAAGGACATTGAACCGCCCTTTCGTACCACACATTCCTAAGATCTTGCACCCACCCTACGAGAAACAAGCACCACAACACCTTAATGTATATCCATAAGACCAATGATGCCGTTGTTCTTACTCCCTATTAGTTGATTAATGGCTAACTCCAAACAATTTGGACAAACCTCGAGGCATAACCTTGACCTTAGGTTTTAAATGAGCGTTGCATTCATGTATACTTTCCTAGATGTCTTTTCGTGGGACGCTAATAGGAGCTCAAATGCTTTAAAGCATAGGCATAGCATTGTTTACAATCTAAAGCCCATAGAAGGTTGTATAGTTATTTAAGTTCGTTATTCTTGACTAGTTATGTGTTTTATGAATAAGTTGTTGCACTTCTTGGTGTTTGATTGACTTGAGTCTGGTTTGGTGTGTGACTTGATTATCCAGGTGATTTAAGTTTTGTAATTCACGACATGGCATGACCTCTGACTTGTTGTTTGCATTTTGTGGATTCTATGCTTCCATATTATAGTTGAATAAATGCATACGCACATATTTGAAGCATGATGAGGCGACCCTAGAAACCTACATTCACATATTCTTGCCCTTATATGTTTGATCAGAGTGGCGCAGCGGAGACGTGTAGGCCCATAACCCACAGATCCCAGGAATGTCGGTTGCATATGTTTTCGTTTTACGAATTGCTTACTATATGCGCATTAGACGGTGTCATATTAATTATAATTCCTAGGCTTGAGAATGCTGAATTGCTGATACTATGTGATGCTGTTGTGCTTGAGTGATGATACATGGTGCTATGTGATGTTCTTGTCACTCTAATGTGTTATAGGAATCTCCCTGGTAACCATTGTGATCCTAAAAGTGACTTGAATTCAGGTTTTAGAATGAGACTACTAGTATGTGACCTTAAGATGCCACTACCCAATTGTCATACCTTTAGATTTCAATTCATAAATATGCATGTAGATAGAGTTGTTGTTTTACTATGCGGTTTGAGTCTAGATGATTAAAAGTCTATGTTCCTTTTTAAAATAGGCTTAATATGGTTTTCCATGCTAACTCATTTGCCCCTCTTTTATGCGTTTGCCCTCGTCACCTAAATAGAGTGAGTAGACGCTTGAAGAGGATTGGCGAAGAGGAGATTGGACACCATACGCCTTTTCTTTCGATTTGTAGGATATACTTAATTGCTAAATGAATCCTTTTGGAATCCTATTGTGCAAACCGCAGTTCGTGGGTGTGCATCTTGTGTTTGACTGAGCTACGCTTTGAAATTTCGAGGACGAAATTCTTTTAAGGGGGGAAAAATGTAACACCCGCGTTCCCGATTCTACGTTAAGCTGATCGTATGTTCTTTTTATATCATAAAATCGTATTTTTATTAACTATATAAGTTAAATTATTACTGATATGCTTACATCAATGGTAATTTTATTAAAAAGAATATTTTTTTCGTTATTAATGTTATTATTATTAGTTCTGAAAGTTCTTCGATGATTTTAAATAAGCCTTAAAAAGGGTTATTAGCGAGTACTAATTCGAGTAGGAACCCAAATATGATTAGGTTGTGAACCTTAGAAGTAGTTCGACGTTTATTAGATCAAACCTTGATATATTTTAAAAACGATTAATTAACGAGAGATCATATTATCGATTCAATTTAGAATATAAGGTGCGAGATTATATTATAGGTGTTGATTATTGAACAACTCGGAATAAAAAAAAAGGAAGGAAGGACATTTTGGTAAGAAGGGCACCTGGCCCTTTCTTCTTCCTCCATTCGCGACCCCCTCCCCAATAACCCTCTCTCTCTCTGCTCTTCATGCTCTTCATCTTCTCCTCCATACTCATGGCTTAAAGCACTAGAATTCCACCCGCTTTTGCCTTACCCAGCTTACATTTCCACTCATTCCACCTTCCCCAGAAGCTAGCAAAGCCCTGGTGCAAAATCTGGGCAAAAATTCAAAGGAACCACGATGTTTGTGGTGGGTTTGAGCGGCGATTCGAAGCCCAAACACGAGTCGAAACATAACCATGCAGCCTAGCTTTTAGTTACTTCGATTCCTCTACAAATTGTGAGTAAATTCGTAGCCTCAAGCATCTTCCACAAGTTCAAGTCAGTGAGTAAGCGTTTGGGGTGAATTTGGGGTTCGAATTGCATAGATTAGGCGTGAAATGGGGTTTGTTCACATGGGTTTGGGCAAAGCAGCAGAGAAAGGTTGAATTCCTGGTTTTAAAGCATCCAAATCGAGCCCCAAAGTCCCTAAATCGGGCCCTCTAGTTTGAAATTGATGTGGGTGTTTCTCTCCTCCTCAACGAATTTAACGATTTTAGGTAGTGCATGTTTAGATTTTGATATTGTATCAGTAATTAGAGGGCTTAGAGTTGAATTGAAGTGAAAAATGGTGTTGAAACTATTATAGAGTTCATGCATGTGATTAACGGTCGATTTTACTAACCGGGTGATTTGAAGAATTGTGGAGCAAACCGGAATCGTATTTGAATGTCACTGTTTAATTAGTTTAATATGCTTAATTTCTATTGGCAGTTGATATGAAGCTATGCTTGTGGACATTGGTTTCGTGAATTAATCGATTAAAACTACTGTGATATTGAACCGAGCTCGGCAGTTGGATGGCCTGAGGTGAAACTAATGAGCGATTCGAGGTTTTTTTGGTCAGTGTTATGTGAGGAGGGAGCCTGGGTTTTGATTTACCGCAATCGTGTAGATTGCGAGGCCATGTGTGGCTTATTGGATAGATTCTGCCAAATTAAGTTATGAAGTGTTGTGAATGTGCTATGTGAGACCCCTTTCCCACTTGAAAATGTTAAATGATGCTATGTGAATGATTTTGAACTTAGACATCTTTAAAAAGGGTCATTAAAGGGTTGTTTTCATACTTATGAATGTTTTGAGCATCCACTATTTGCCTATTAGTTTGTTAAAATGTTTGAAGCGTACAAAGGTCCTGAATCGTCGAACTACTCAGTAAGTTACTCAACTGAATAGTCCATAGGTTTAGGAAGTTAAAAAGCAAACCAGTCGCAAGTTTGAAAATGTTTTCAGGCTTTGGTTTGTTTGCGTCTCCTTCTTTGAGTTTAAAAAGGATTCTAAATGAACTAAAAATGGGCAACTGGAGAAGTTTATTATGAAACTTAGTTTGAATTGTGTGCTAGCTAAGTATCTTGAGTTTGGAGAGTGTTTTGAATTGCGTGTTAGCAACTCTATTATGATTTTAAGAGGCTTCCAAAGTTGAATTATGAAGTATTTGAACATGCGACGTGTGAACCCCTCCCCTTTCATATCATTAAGCATTATCATGTGTGTGGGGGTGAGGTCGGAAAAGAAGGTTTTCATGGTTGAAAATAAAAGTAGCCATGACTATTAGCAAATGATGGCCTACTTTTAAGGTATATGAATACAATTTTTAAGGTATAAAGAATTTTGAAATGGAGCAGTGATCGAAAGAAATTATGTTTTCGTATTATGAACTCAGAAAGCATATGTATGAATAAGTATAAGTTTGTATGTGTATGAATAATTATGTTTATGCTTATGTGTATGTGAAGGAGCTACTCTAGAAACTTTAAGTTTAAGTCTGAGACCCAGGGATGGTGGCTTAGTATCCCGGCTGGTATATCGTAAGCTACGTTAAGATGATTCAGGGATGGTGGTTTAATTCCTGCCTAAAGTCTAAGTATGTAAGTTATATCTCAGCATAGCATGATGTCTGTTCAGATAGGCATATGTTACTGCTCGAATTTAGCCGGCTCGGGATGGCAGTAATAAAGTACCTCTAAGAGTCCAGACTCCTCACATATGTGATTAAATTGTTATGTATGTTTCCTTTAATAAACGATGATCTTATGCGAAGGGTATTTCCTAATGAATAAGAAAAGCAGTTGGCATTTCGCCATTTTAAGTATTTCAGAAAAGAGAAAGATTTTGAGGGCCATTAAGAGGCCAGTTTGAAGGAGATTCAAGAAGAACGTAACGCTCTTAGCCATAGGGGTCAGGGGTGTTACATCATCTTTGTACTTTAATGAAGTTTCAAGGTTTATGGTATTCCTAGGAGCTTTTTTTCAAACTCCATGATACTAAGCTCCTTTATAACACTTCCTACCATGCCCAAATAGATAGACAAACCAAGGTGACTAATAAAACCGTCGCTACATTACTTTGAGTTTTGGTGAGTAAGAATATACATACCAAGTTTGCATATAACTGCACTCCTTTCTTTGCTACAGCCCACTCTCCTTTTGAATTATACTATGGGATCGACCCCCGAACGCCTCTTGAAGTCATACCATTTCCTCTTAGGTCTAAAGTGATGCTTGAGGTCAATGAGAGTGCAAGGGTGATGAAGAACCTACAGTAGCAAATTAAAGCTAGGATTGAGAAGGTTAATAATATGTACAAGGCTAGAGCAAATAGCAACCATAGGGCCCTGACCTTCAAACTTGGGGACTTAGCATGGTTGCACTTGAGAAAAGAAAGATTTCTCTCAAGGAGGAAATACAAGCTCATGCCATAACAGGATGGTCCTTTAAAAGTCATTGAAAAGGTAAATGATAATGCACATAAATTGCAATTGCTGGGTAATATCGGTGTGTCATCCACCTTTAAGACTGGCAATCTTATGCCTTATATAGAGGGTGATGATATTTGAGGTTAAGTCTCAATCAAGAATGGGAGGATGAAGTAGGACCTATGTCAATTCCCACTCAAGATGACACTCAAGTCCTCCTTAGTGCTCAGAAGCTCAAGTGCAAGGCGATGGATCCTTGCTTAATTTGGAGCTCCAACTCAGGATACCTATTAAGCATTTAGGAGCCACTTTTCTCCTCCTTTGGAACGACAATTTTGGGGATCTCATTCTAAATTGTCTAATCCAAGCCAAGTCCATTACTAATAAGCGTAAAAGAAGCATTTCAGAAATTATCTATTCAGTTCTAGTTTGGACAGTTTGACTTGTTCAACATATCTCTCTGAAACAGCTAGCCTAAATTTAGTGAACTTTACCTATGTGAAACTACACTCTTCAGGATTTCACATAACTCTTGCATTAATTTTAGACAAGAGACAAGAAAGGTATAGCTTATTGAATCTAATCCTGTTGCAGTGTGAATGTACTAAAGACTATGTCATTTAATCTTCGGGAAACTTCACTCTTAGGGAATTAATGCACATCCATAAGGTTCCAAGGCTTCATTTATCTATGTCATGTTGGGAATTCAAGGCAACAAGTCTCCAAGATAATGGGAATAACCTTCTAAGCTCCTAGTTTTCTTTTTTGCATTGTTTTTCTTACTAGTTTATTTGGTAACATGTCTTGTATTTTCTATGTTAGTTTAGTAAGTTGTATTTGCATATTTTCCTATGTATGTTAGTTTTCAAGAGTAAGACTAGCTCTATATAAGCCTTACTCCAGCTAAGTTGTAAGTTAAATTATATGAATGAAAAACACAGCTTTAAGATTTCTCTCTCGAAATCTTAAGTTCACTTTATCCTTGAGTTCAAGGTGGTGACTCTTAAGTGTAGCCTTTAGAGAGTTGTTGGTGGCCTACCTTTATGTAATTCGTAGTGGGTCCTTAGGCTTAATTGGTGGCTTTGCCTGTGAACTACATCATATCTCAATTTTAGAAGAAATTTATCATTAAACTCAAGCTAGGTTCAGCCCATCCATTGGTGTACGCTTTAGATAGTATGATGACAATTTTCAGCAAGATCTCTTATCTTTGGACATCTCATTTTTGTTATTTAATTTTTTTCACAAATACTAAAGGTCTTTTTTTGACAAACATAAAATTTTGATTAGACGTTGTGTTAGTCGCTGTGACGTTGTCCCTATGACTAATGCTTTAACTTTAAGCTCAACTGTGGTAATTTAAGAATGATTATAAAGCAACCACAATAATATAAGGAAATGCAACATATTCAAATACACTTCTACTTATACAAAGCTTTTACGTCTTGCAAAATTAGTTATATACAAGATTCTACCCTTGCAGATCAAGATTTGCAAATGATCCTATATCCCTAAGCACCAGGATTCGCATATGTAACCTAACATGATGGGTTCTACATGCCTACATATCAGGATTCACAAACGTAACCCAACATGAATGGCCCCATTTCCCTGCATGTTAGGATCTATAAATATAATCCAACATAAAGGAATTTATATCGTTACATACCGGGATTTGCAAATGTAACCTAATATAAGGGGTTCTATATCCATGCATATTGGGATTCCCAAACGAACCCAATGGAAAGCATCATGTATCCCTGCATACCAAGATTTGCAAATGTAACCTAACAAAAAAAGTCCTCTATGCTAACATATTGGGATTTACAAATGTAATCCCGCATAAAGGGTCATATGTACCTACAGACTAGGATGGAAAAGCAATTCAACATAAAGGGTCTTATATCTCGATATACTAAAGTTTAAATACGTAACCTAAAATAAAGCGTTCTATATCCCTATATATCAGTATTTATATACTTAATCCAACATACATCGTCTAGTATCCTAACATACCAGGACCTACACAAAATACTGTGCGACCAGACATATGGGATTAGCATCCATAAGATTGATTACAATTCATTTTTTTGAATCATTTTGATTTTAGTTTTTGAATATTTAAATCTTTTAGTGATTTTTACTGATAAAAATGTTGTGATCCTTTTCTTTACCAATTCAAATTCTTCCACTATTAAAAGTGATCCTCCCCTCCTCATTTTGAAAACAACTTCGACATAAGGGAAACTCTGCATTTTTCTCTTGACTACATTCACTGCTCAAGATAAACTCTTTCTCTTTCTCTCTAGGCACTATCTTTCTTTTCCTCTTCATAAAAACATTTTTAAGTAGAAAAAAAGCTCTATCTAAATCCTCGATCATACTCTTTTTTAATTAGACTAGTCTTCATCCTACCAAGACAAAATTGAGAGAAAAGAATCAAGAACATCATTAGTTTTCCAATCTCTCTAATTGAGGTTGGTCTTGAAGGCCATTAATCAAAGAAAATAATTTGCTTGTCACTTTGTTATCATTATTGTTGTTCATAATCATGCTTTCTTTTGGCCCTCCATGATTACTTACTTCCATGCTTAATTTTGCAATCTAACAAAAAAATTTGTTCATTAACAAACAAGTCAATAAATTCATTGCTTTATAGTATTTTTAGTGACATTATTAAAATGATTTGGTATCAATGGGGGTAATTGACTTTTTAGTATCTTGATATATGTGTCATTGATTTTTCGAGCTTTACTTTTTTTACTTAATTTTTTAGTACCCTAAGGTATGGTATTTTGATCTTTCACTACCTTCCAAATTACTGTTTTACTTTTTTAATACCTCCCAGACTATTTCTTTTCTCACTTTTGACCCCAAAACTTTTTGAAATTATGAAAAGACCCCAGATTTGGGTAAAAGATACAAATAAGCTATTTTACAGTTTTTTTAGGAGATATGCTTGTTTTAAGTGATCAATCTTCTTATGATGACTTTACTGGTACTACTTATCACAATCTACTACTTATATCATAAATATTATATTTTCTGTGGATATAGGCCTGCCATGCTTAGCAGCATAATAAAGCTTAATAAGGGAGTTTTGATTGTTACCTGAACTTAGTCAGCCTTGAACCCTAACGTTTCTGTAGCTTCCGGTTTATAGATATTGCTAATCTCAATCATGTATTCCTTAGATCAGGTACATCACAGATCTGTTTCCTTTTCTATCTTGGACCGCAGTCACTACTCAAGTTTTTTATATTTTTAATTACCATGAAACTTTAATCAAGAAATTATAATATTTAAGACATAAGGTTTGATTGAATAACATTCCCTACTAGGAAACTTCTTTTATTGAAAGCGGAAAAGGGGGGAATATTACAATGGAAAGTTTGAAAAGGGACTTAAACGACTAAGATCATCAGAGATGCTTGCTCATAGAGAAATGGAGATTCCCGACTTCTCATTTGCTCAAGTATGCTCAAATGATTGTGTCCTTTCTCAGCACTTAATACTAACAAGACTAGTAATCTATATTGAGATTATGCATGCCTTTGTCTCCAACAATGTTTTCAAACCATCATTATTCAGATAATCATCCAAATCTTCATCAAGTTGGAGATGCTTTGGATCCCATCTTTCAAATAATTCATGAAGATATTTCTTGTCTTTTTCTGATAAGAATTTTTCAGCTCCAACATCAAAAAGATAATCAAAGGCATCTTCTAAAGTAGCTCCTTCTACCTTCATATATTTGCTGAGATCATTATGATATATGAAATAAGTGTTTTCGCAATGCATTAGTGTGTTTCTTGTTCAATTAATGCCCACATTTGATGATAAATATTGTAAAAGCCGATAGCCCTTGCTAAATCAGGATCACTAAGTACTCCTTGTCGTTCTGGAAACCATTCTTGTGATTGATCATTGGGATCGTCTAAATCAACTAATTAACGAGACAATCGGCTGGTTGGGCTTTTTCATTTTCATGCTCAATTGCACGACGTACCTCCATATACAGACTTCTAATGTATGAAATTTTTGTTGGATCATCAGGAGATGTGAGAGTCCAATGGATCCACTTAAACATGCACTGTTAAAACTTATTTACTCTTCAGAAGAATGGGTACATTGGACCTAGGATTTCTATGAGATAAGCTACCATTCTATATTCCTAGACTTTTATGATCAGATCATTTGGAGAGATTGAATTAGCTAGGAATCCAACACCACCAACTCTAGATATCTTAGGAAAGAAGATCATAATACTCCATGGCTTCTAAATATCACAAGAATAGTTATGATAGTAGTCAATGCAGACTGCATACCAGTCGTTGAACCATTTTTCTTGAACATGAGAACTTATTTTTTCTTGAATATTATAAGGAGACATTAGGTAATTCATTTGTAATTCTAAAAGGCTGAATCTTTGTGCTATTAAATTCGCAGGTGACAATAGGCCAAAGCATGATCAAGTTTTTGTATGGAATTCCAAAATATCCATAAGGATTCTACTAGAAGGAAAAAAGACAACATACCAAAGCATAATCGACTTTTTGTGTGGAATTCTAAAATATCCATAAGGATTGTACTAAAAGGAGAAACCCGATTTAGTAATAATAACATTTCATTTTGGACTTCCTCTTTTTCGGGCAAGAGTCATGCTATGATGATCACCATTGGCAAGTTTACAAGTTAAACTATCTGCTAGAGAATTCTTCAATTCTTGTATGTATTTAATAGAGAAAGAAAACTGGTTAAGCCATAATTGCTAACGTAAGAGCCTCCCTTAAGCTTGCATGTTTGGTAAATTTGTTTTCACAAAATCGAGTATGCCTTTGCAATTGGTTCAATTGGAAAAGGTTTTAGGGCTGAAAAGATTAAGAACTTTTCAATTTCCTTTATGACTGCAAGGATTTCTTTTCCTATTGTTGGATAGTTGCAGCCTGCTTTATTAAAACTTCCACCGTAATATTTGGAGAAGTTTTCACCTTCTTTGATTTTGAGTACTGCACTTTAGTGCTCATTGTGGCATCTATCTTAAGAATTAAATTATCTGCTTCATTAAAGAAATTAATAATATGAAGATTTTTACATGTCTTTTTGAGATTTTAAACAATAAATTGCTAGGGGTCCATGTCCAACCTAATTCTTTCTTGAGCTTTTGCTGTAACAGGTTTCTTAATTTAGCTAGATCTTTATGAAATCTGAAGTATAGCTAAGACATTCAAGAAACTTTTCTGATTGCTTCCTATCTTCAATCTTCATAGGGAAATTTTCTATTCTTTTAGAATATGGTTTTGTAAGATGATTTGTCCAGGTTTTGTTTCTAGACCTAAAAACTCAATTTCTTGTTCAGCAAAAATGTACTTGTTCTTACCAAGAATAATACCATGATCAATGCATGTTTGGGTTATGGGTAAGACATCATCTTTGTACCATTCTATGGTCTTAGAAAAGACAAAGATATCATCGATGTAAACTAGACAACGGTGATTAAGATATTTGAAAATGTTATCCATTCTTTTTTGAAATATTTGAGGCATATTTTTAAGACCAAATGACATTACTATCCATTCATAATGTCTTTGATGGGCACTAAAAGTAGTTAAAGAAATGCTTTCTTTAATTGTTTTTAGCATTCCAATATCTACTTTTGCAATCTATTTTTGAGAACGAAGATGCTCCTTGAATTCTATTGAAAATGACTGTTTTGTTACGAATATAATAACCATCAAAATAGTATTATCATTAAGCTTTTTGTAATTGATTACCATTCTGGCTTTTCCTTATTTTTCTTGAGCATGATTTCTTACCATAAGAGCGGGACTAGTGTGAGGACTCTTACTATTTATGATTAACCCTTTATCTAAAATTTCTTTGACTTATATCAAATTCTTAGATATCTTGGTGTTTATATACCACTTGTTTGACTCGAATAATAGTGTTGGTATTTAACAAAGTAATCTTTGCGAATGTCTTATCTTTATCCCAAAATTTTAGTGGATTATGAAAGTATAGTTCTTTACATAATTGTTGTTCTTGTTAAGTAATTTGCTCTTTAATAGATAACTCAAATAGTGAGATTGTTAGTGCTATCTCTTGCTATGCAGGTATTACCTTCTCACTACGCTGACTGCATATAAACTCAATCTTTTAATGAGTGTAAGCCTTACTTAATTTTTCAATAGGAACTAAGTGACCATTAGTTGTAAATATTATTTGGTTTGTGATCTCTGTGCATGGAGAATATAGCCTCTAAAACTTATTTGCAATAATCATATCAAGAGATGGTTGATTAGTAGCCCATAAAACAGGTATAATATATTGGACTCCTCCTATCCCTATGGATAACCCTTCTTTAGCTTTGTTAAGGGTCATTATGCTATTGTCAGCTATCCTTACTCGCAATGGATTCTTAACTTTTTACCACATAGATTCTGAAAATAAAAATATTTTTCCAAAATAGACAGAACAACCACTATCTATGTAGGCACACAATTCCTATCCATTATATCCTTCTAAACATACATTAATTGGGATATAGATGCTATTAGGATTTATGTTGGTGACTTATATCATATCTCGATAATCATATTTTTGACTAATTTATCCTCATAGATTGACTCACTAACAGTTTTTATTTTGTACTCAATGACTTTTCTATCTACAATCATACTTCAGTCTATACTGTGTATTACAGATTCAAAACTCATTCTACTCATTTCAATAGTCATACTAATTGTGTCATCTTCTTTAAGCTCTTCTTTAGCTAATGAAGACCCTTATCCTCATTCTGATCTTGTACTCATGCTTCTTAATAATTAGTGTTTAATGGTAATTTTATCATTTTTATTATTGATTTTTACAAGAATAGCAATGGTAGATATCCAAGACCTATCGATTTTTATCTCCTAAGGATTAAATTTTATCCTTTAGATTTTTTGCATAGGAGTAGGACTTTTAAATTTTTATACCTCTCTCATTGTTACTAATTTGTATATTATTTTTCAAAATATGCTTACCAGTTATCCTCCTCTTTTCATATCTATTCCAACTATTTTTATCTTAAGGGATAGGTAGTTTTAGGCAAATTCAGCTTTTAGGTTCACATAGTATCCAGATTAGCAATTGAATTCTACAGATCCATTTAATCCCTATGATAATTGATGTAAGTCCAAGGGAAGGATAGCAACCCAAGTTAACTCACGTCGAAGGAAGCTAGAAATCAAGCAATTTCTCACGGCCAGGAGTGGCACGGCTGTGCTTGATGGCACGGGGTGACCGTGCCAATTCACTGCCTAGCTTGCCTAGGAAAGCTCTTCTTCACGGTTTTGTGATAGCTTTGAAGGTTTTTGAAAGTTCGATGCAATCAGCTATGTCAAGGCTTGATTTTGTGTGGATAAGAGGAATCAAAGGAGTAAGGAAGTGAGGGAAGTAAAGGAGGATAAAAAGACACTAAGAAGAACAAAGGTAATTCATGGTTTAAGAGGAGTGAAACCAAGAACTAGTTTGTGAACTTCAAGAGTGTTTAATGAAACTTGGATAGTTCTAAGCTAGATGATTAGATAAGATACACCACTAATCATTTAGCTTAGGGCCCTCAATCTTGGATTAGGATAAGATTCACCACCTAACCAAAGATTGAGACTCACTTGATCACCACCTTAATCGGCCACAATTAAGGATAAGCAAGTTAAGTGTTTAGGAAATCACAAGACACAAAGTCTTTTCTCTCTACTGAAAATTCAACTCTTATATTACTCAATGAACAATTAAGGCCCTTATATAGCCTTCAAAATACACTAAAAGAGTTTTCCTTCTAAGCTAGGAAAGGCATTAAGCTTGCTAATCACTACCTAGCACACGGTTTAATCTAATATAAACCAAAGCTGAAAGTTTATATTACAAAGCACTTAGTTTATCTTCCTAAGCCTTTTCCTTTGCATTAAGGAATGTAGATGACTCATTTTCCCAGCTAGGAAGGTAAGAGTGCACGGCTACCCACCTCAAAAGGACTGAAGAATGCATGTGTGCCATGTCATGCTTGAGTGGTCGAATGAGGGCTTGCAAAATGGTGATGTTTCACTTGCTCCACGTGTCTCTCTCTCAAGTAGCTGAGTGGTGCTTGATCAAGCAGCTCAAAATGACCTGCTTGGCAGCCTTCCACCTTAAGCAAACCCCTTGAAGGAGGAAAACCACCAAGCTAAGCAACCGAGTGTCAAGCAGCCGGTTTCTGCCTCCACTTGCAACGCATGTTTGACACCTCAAATGATGACTATTTGCTACGTTTATTACATGGTTGGAAACCTCAAGATGTCTAGTTTACCCTCCATTTGGAATCGTAGCATTTGGACGTCATTTGCCCCCTGAACAAACCAGAAAACCAAAACCGTGCATTTTGCAGTGCAATCCGGACAGGTTCAAGAGATGAACTGTTTTAAGTAACCAAATGAATTCCAAATGATATGAAACCAATTGGACTTAAAAGTTAACATCCTGAACTTGATAATCATCCAAAAAACGGACACCAAAATATGCTTTAGGCCGATGTAATAAGATAGCAAAAACCGGGTAAAAATCTGGATGAGAACCCGGGTGTATCACCTTGTGTGTTTGCCATCAAGTGACTCATGGCCGTGACTTTGGAGTTGATTTCTTGATTATTTTGGATCAATGAAACATTTTTAGACCTTGAGGATGGACCTCCATCAATAATTTGATTATTAAGTTTGATATGCCTGATATCAGAGAGCAAATCATAGAGATCAATATCTTTAGTATAATACAGTAAAGGGCTAATCCATACTTGGACACTTCCAGCATAGATATACCTATACTTTCCATCCTTGTTATGCTTAACGATGTTTTCCCAATTAATGAGATTAACTTCTCCGATATCATACTCATAGTTTTTTATCTCTAAATCTCCCTCCATTATTTCATATACATACTTACTTTTTAATTGAAAGATGAATTTTTTATGGATCATGTCTTTCTAAATTACAGGAAGGACTCAATATCCTTTAACATCTTTCTTCTCACTCTCTTTAATAAATTCTTGTCCTTGAAGATCACCAAGACTAATTGAGCTACTTTCCATCATATGACTAATTTTTGCATACTTCTAGTACAATCTCAATAATTCTCTTACTGTTTCTCAGGGTTAGATCAAGTGCTTTGTCCTTGCTAAGCTCAAAGTAATCTATAATACCCAAAGTTTCAATAAACTTGTTATTATTCTTATTTTTGTATTTGTTTGCATAATGACCTACTTCTCTACATGCCTAGCAATTATAGTTTGTTTTTCCCGATAGGACAGTAAGTGGCTTTCCTAAAAAAATCTTTGTTTTTTAAGGCTTGGATTGTTATAATATTTTCTTTTATATTTCTCTCCTCTTTACTTGTTAAAGTTATTTTTCTTAAAAAATTTCTTTTTTCTTCTCCTCTCAGGTTTCTTTCCCCATTTGTGAGATTATCCCAACAAGTTTGAAATTATTTTTTCATTTCCTTTTGTTTTTAGTGATTGAGACATTGATCATTAACCCATTTTCTTAGATAAAAGATTCTTGTACCAAGGGTATCAATGACATCTGCTTTCTCAATCCATGCAATGTATTTTTCGTTGATTATAGAATGAATATGATATAAAATTTGTCACAAAACATACTAACATTGGTTTCATTATGTCTAATTTTGTAATAATATTGGCTAAATTCAGCAATATAATTCTCCAGTATCTCATATCCGATAATTCTATGTTATTAATCTTGCTTTTCCATTCTCTAGCTTTTCTTCGAAACCAAATTTAGCTCCGATAAATTTAGTTTCGATTTTCTTACATAATGTTTTGAATATAGCAGTTGGTGTTTGCATCATTCTTAAAACATTTTTACCTCCCCTCATGTAACAAGTCATACCAGTTAACTACAGTGTCAGGAAAACTGTGTTCAACATAGTTTAAAAAATTTCCCGCAGTCCATGTAGTATTTAAGTTTAGGACGCTATTCGTGCCTCTTTTTCGATGCTCAAATATTTCTTCTCTATTACGATCTCCATCGATATTTAAGATGTATCCTACTTGCCTAATTAGGGTAAGGTCAATTTGCTCAAGGGTCGTGGTTTTCCTTGGGATAAACCCAAAGAAAAAATTAGTTGTATATCCTGCTAAAATGTTCATAGGTCTTATAAAATGGGTATTTCCTCTAGGAGTTTCACTAAATTCTTCAGTTTTAGGAACGACATTGGTAACTAGATTGGAGTTGATTTTATCTATCTTAGGTTCTTCTCCAATCTCATTGATTTTATAGTCAAACACCATTTTACCATATCTTTTTATCCAATTCTCTTCTAATTTCTTCTAAAGGTATAACATTAAGGTCCTCGAGTTTAATTAGGTTCATCTGCTGATATATTTCTTCTTCTAACTGAACATTATCTATCTCTTCATTATCAACAGATAATACATCTTGTTGATCAACTTTTGCAGCAGTGATTTTGTTTCATTCTTATGAATTTTGTTCTTTATCAAACACATTATGTAATTCTTCAAGATTATACTACTTATACTCTATCATCATTTTCTTTCTCTGCCTTTTTAGATGATTTTTCGGTTGATTTTTCTTCTACTTTTTTTCGGATTTTTATATCATGTAAAGTAAATAGATTTTTGTTTTTAGGGTTTTGGAAAGGATATTTATGCTAAAATGGACGACTAATACTTAAAGTAGATTTTTCAGTATGTCTAATCTCGTTAACTAAAGAAAGATGGATTACAGACAATTACTTCTTAATTTTCTTAAGTTCAGTCTCAATTTTTGCTAATTTGGCTATTAATTGTAAAACTGTATCAGTGATATAGTTTAACTAAGGTGCTACTAAAATATTTCCTTCAGGGAAGTGAACAATATATGAATAACTAGGAGCAAGGCAAGTAGGTGATAATTCAAGCATTAAGCACAATTAGTTAGCTTAATTAATCATTAATTAGCTTAATTATCTTAATTATTTTTTGGTCACGTGGCTCTAATACTAATTGGAGAGGGCCTCGAGTAATACTTATGATAGAAATTTCACATGCATAAAATTAAAATTTTTGAAAGTAAGTTTTTAAGGATTGAAGAGACTAATGCAAATTTCAAAAGTTTAGGGGGTCAAGAAAATACAGAGGGTACCTAAAAATTAGGTCGCTAAACCTTGAAGTACTAAAATATTTGCTTCAAAAACTTAGGGCTTGAATTATTAATGTTGCATATGTCGGGGTACCTGAGGATTAACTTCCCTATAAGTGGCCACAAAAACTTTTATTTGATTATTTGACCTTAATAAATAAAACTACATTCATGACAATGTCTCCTGCTTGGCGAAAATTTATGGCCTTAATACTTTCATTTTAGTAGAGATCGCTTTTAAAATGGGTAATCCAATGGTGATTTTCACCATCCACTGGATTGTTCTTCACCCCTGAGTTATATCTCATAGTTTACAACCATGGGATTGTTCTAATAGTCCTCATTCTGGATGTTCGGTGTAGATTTTACATTTAGTTTTAGAACCCTTTTTACTTGCAAGTGCACAAGATCAATTGTCGACTAGCAAGTATAGCGTGTCAATCCCACAAGGAACAATAATGATTTTAAATTTTAACTTTTTCAATTATAAAGAATAATTCAAGTGAGGAGTTCAAGTATCAATATGAGTTAAAGAAACAAAATAAAACAAATGAGTCAAAAAAATAGAGAGAGATCAAATATGAGAAAGATCTAGGACTTTGGATTTCACCAACGATATGAATATTGAATTACTAACTCAAATGGGGGTTCAATTAGCCTCTTGTTCAACCTAAGCCACAAGCATTAGGCTACAAATTAAAAAGATGAATTATAATTATCGAGTGATATTATTTGTCTAGTAGTTAGCATGAATAGTTCTTTTTAGACATAACTCATCTAATTTCTAACGTAAATTATTCAATTTTAACAATTATAATTTTAAGCCAAATTGCATAACATTATACTAGCGTACAAGGTCTAATATTAACTTGAGGTAGCAAATTAAACTATTGTAATCAACATGAGAAACCAATAGTATTGAGAGGCATAAATAGGTTAATTTCAAATATTAACTCAAAATTATGCAATGTAAAGAGACAAAAATAATCCCAAAAGAAATTAGTAATTAATATTATTAATCAAGGATCCATCCTAATCTTAGAAGAGCAAGTTAGCTGGCCATAGGCAGTGAAAATATCATTGAAGTTGTCTACCCATACTCTCAATACTGGTATATTTCAGTTTCTATGTCCAAACTTTGGTACTCAATTACAAAACTAATTAAGCACAAACTCTCAAATTTGACTCACAAATGAGATGAAAAAGAAGAGAAAATAGCTCACAAAGCTTATTTCATTCTAGACCCTTCAACCCAAATGATTTTGTTATACAAAAGACTCTCTCCAAAAATTAAAAGATGGAAGATAAGAGAATGAAGGAATGCTTGGATGAGTGGATGGATGAATGATTTTTACTCAAACTTTGACCCCTTTTTATAGTGGAAATTCCACATCTCTTAAAGCCCAAAAATTAATGAAAAATTAATTTCAATTAATTTCAATTAATTTCTTGGCGATTATATTGTACGAAAAGGGGGTAGTCTATAACTAAAAATCAACATTGATTAATTAGCTTTGACTAGGCTAACAATTGACTCATGTAGGAAATTGGGCATTTGATAAAAAGGGAGCTATCAGGATCTAGGAACTGATGGTTACTGATTGGTCAAGGTGTACAAAACTAGCCTAAAATGTGAGGACAAGAAGACATGAGGGAGAGTGAGGGGCAGGCTTTGTGTGAAAGGCTCAGACTGGGGCGAATGGGGACGTGACTAGGAAGCTGCTGAGAGAGAGTATGTGAGGAAGAAAAGGGGACAGATTGGGTACAAGATGGCTCGCGATGCTCGGGCCCATGCTAGTGAGTATTGCAGTGAGTCTGGCTCAAAAAAAACCATGCTCAAAATTCTAAATTCGCGCTTGAATTATTCTTTTTGTTCCACCCTACCTTTAAAGACATAAATATGCACTATTTTTCACACAAAATATATCTCCAAAGACTTTAAAAATAAGTGGCAGTAAAATTACATATAAAAATGCGAGTTACCAAAGTTTGAATTCCCTTAAAGTTAAATCTTATGACTGTCCCTCTAGTTCAAGGATTTGGTTGATAGAAGGAAATGGAGTTAATTATATATATATATATATATATATATATATATATATATATATATATATATATATATATATATATATATATATATATACATATATATATATATATATATAGTATATATATATATATATATATATATATATATATATATATATATATATATATATATATATACATATATATACATATATACACATTATACATATATATATATTATATATATATATATATCATATATACATATATTACATATATATATATGCATGTATGTATATATATATATATGTATATTTATATGTATGTATGTATATATATATATATATATATACACACACACACACACACACACATATATATATATATATATATATATATATATATATATATATATATATATATATGTACATTGGTATATGTAAATATTTTTCAATAGATGTTTGATTTGAATTGCCCGAAGTGGTTAAAAGTTTATTATGCCAGCATACGTTTTCATCAGTAAATTTATTGAATTTGGCTTAAGTTTTGCTCCTATCTGATGATGACCAATCGATACAAGTCTAAGTTTTTCCTAATTTCATAAGGTGTATATTTTAGCCCCATGCACTGAAAATTTGCATTTGATTCAATTTTAAAGAGAAATGATCAAAATTATGAAAAGTGTGTATAATTAGTTTTAGAGTAATTATGATTTTTACTGTATTAGAGGAGGATACAACTGTGATCCTTACAGCTCATGTTAATTATCATTATCTTTGGATTTTTTATTTATATCTTAGGATATTCTGCAGGACTCTGTTTGGTCCGCTTGCCCACTAATGTATTAGCTTATTCCCTTCATTTTTGGTATTTAAAAACCCATCCCCCCTCCATGTAAACTCTAATTTGATGAATAAATGAATTAAAGTGCTAAAGGTCATTGTCTCTATCACGAATCTCTTAATTTTTACCATTAGTTTAGAGTGGTGATTGATTTAGAGTTCAATGAATGTCGCACATGGATTATTTAAGTGTCTGGAAGTCCTTTTAGGAGGCTAATATACTTAGTTGTATGATATATGCCCCTATTTCTTCTATTACACTTGGGTTTTGCTTATTTGAGAGTGTTTGTTGATTTTAACTTAGTGAGCCCAAGTTGTATGAGTAGAATGATTATTTTAAGGCCTTCTAGATCAAATAAGGAAGTAAAAGAAGCTAAAGATGTCCAACATAGATGTACAGTACTCAGTACCACGGCCTAGGAGGTTCCAAGAAGAAATAGCAAGAGAAACAATAGAAACTACAAGATATATAGCAAATGAAGGCGTGGCCATGGTGGTGGCCACAATCTATAGGATCAACCGCGATCAGTCCGTGGTCACCATCCTTCCTCGAGTTATCATGTTTTCTTCACAGCTATTCAACTTCCAAGCATTTTGATGTTTGGCTGATGCATTTTATGATAAAAGCTGGTTTCTAGCCATCATTGACGATCCGATCCACCATCTTATTCATTATCTAGATTAGGTTTTAGATTAAATTAGCGTAAGAGAGAGTTAATTGCAATGAAGATTTTGCAAGGATTCCATGTCCAGTTTACAATCGATGGATTCAAGTGCGTTCTTTGGCTGAGCATTTCTCGTATCTTTTTTTCTATTTTCTCACTTTAGGATTTATGTTTGCAATTTGGGATTAGCATTGGTTGTTTTGATCCTAGATTTATGCAAATACTAGTTAATTTCTAGATTTGGTGTTAATCTCTTTTGGTACTTTAGAATTATTATATTGTTCTCTCAAATCTTAGATGTTTAGTGTGTTGTGAGGAACTTAATCACTTTCCTAGATGTTTTGGGTGTTAGATGAAGAACTGAAAAGTAAACCTTGATATTAGAACCTAGGATTTGATTGATTGTGCGGAGTCTTGGGAAAGTCACATCAATTGAGAAACCACAAATTTGATAATGACATGCTTAACAAACCTAAACAAATTGAGAGCCCTTGAGCAATAGTAATTGATTAGATTTAGGCATTTCACTTCACATTACAAGAGGGTTATGACACTACAATTGTTGGTTTTAAAACAACTAGTTGAGCAGGAAGTACTTGATTGATGCACAGATTGGGTGATTGCTCGTCAATTCCAGGATCACTAATTCTTTGGGTTAGGTAATTGATTATTCTAATTTCAATCTTGAGTTTTGATATGCTTAGCCTAGGTTGAGTAAATAAAGCCGGTAGCTTGACCTAGTCCATATAAAAGATGACTTTGATTTGGTACAATGCCACCATGCGCTTGTGGCACTATCAAGTTTTTGACACCGTTGCCAGATGCCAGTGTCGAATATTGGGTTTTTCTATACAGATTTGACTAAGTATTTTGTTCTTATTTTTAAAAAACTCAAAAAAATTAAAATTAAAAATTTTAAAAAATCAATAGCACTTTTGTATTTTCCCTAATTTAAGCATGAATTATTTTGGAGGTATTTTAAGCATTTAAGTGTTTTTCTTACCCAATGTGGTTAGTGTGTGGGTAAATGGAAAATTTTAGGCATTATTGATGAGGGTGTGAATAAACCCTGAGCTCTTTTGGAGTATTAGGGTTCTATTGGTGAAGTGTTGATGAAGCATGGTATTTACTTGAGCGGTGTGGTTAAGATTCACTTGAAGTTGAGAAGGCTAGTTGTGTTTCTGGTATTTTTTTTCCCCCTTAATCCCTGTGCATTCTATGCTAGATCTTCTTGTTTCCTTTTTGGCAAGACATGGGCAACTCTTCTAACCATGATATACATTCATGTCCTTATTATGTAAGCTATCCTCAACTAGACTTTGCATCACCCAGGACAATACTAATGCTGCACTAAGCTTAGCTTATTCAACCTTTCCTTTAGCTCAGTGGATGAGGCTCAATATGGGTGAGCCCTTTAGCTTTCTTGCTAAGTTTGATGTCCTTAATACATGTTTTAAGAGTTAAAAGATACTTTTGATGAGGTGCATGATCTAGCTGAGACTCCTTTGGAGGGGTCACATGATATGAGTGTGCATGTGGAATTTACTAGCCTTGGTTTCGATAATGCTTTGTCTAATCCCCTTGATCATTCACATGCTTTCCTTATTTGTTTACTCTCTTTCCCCCAAGTACTATCTTGAGATGCCCTTGGATAATCCTATTATTTGTGACACTGACGTTGATTTGGGCTATATTGATAACATGTTTGATAGCTTGGTGGAAATATCGATGATTATGTGTCCCTAGGTTACATTAGCGAGTATGATCTCTCCATTGACCTTTATTGCGTGTACCTTGTGGATGAGCCTAGAAAAATCATATAAGACACTTTGTTGGATTTCTTGATTAGAGAGTATCATCTCCACATTGCCCAAATTCATTAGTTGATGGAGGTCCATCCTTAAGGTCTAATAATGTCTCAATGATCCAGAACAATCAAGAAATCAAGTCCAAAGTCACGGCCATAAGTCACTTGATGGAGAAAACATAAGGTGATGCACCCGGGTTCTCATCCAGATTTTCACCTGGTCTTTGGTTATCTGATTACACAGGTTTAAAGCACGTTTTGGTGCTCGTTTTTTGGAAGATTTTCAAGCTCAAGATCTTAGCTTTTAAGTTCAATTGGTTTCATATTATTTAGAGTTCAATTGGTTGCTTAAAACAGTTCATCTTTTGACCTTGCCCGGATTGCACTACAAACTGTACGGTTTTGGAATTCTAGTTTGTTCAGGGGGCAAATGAAGTCCAAATGCTACGATTCAAGTTAGAGGGTAAACTAGACATCTTGAGGTTTCCATCCATGCAAGAAACGTAGCAATTAGTCAGCATTTGATGTGTCAAGCATGCGTGACAAGTTGAGGCAGAAACCAGCTGATTGACACCCAGTTACTTAGCCTAGTGGTTTTCCTCCTTCAAGGGGTTTGCTTAAGGTGAGTGCCTGCCTACTTGATCATTTTGAGCTACTTGGTAAGCTGCCACCCAGCCACCCATGAGAGAGACACGTGGAGCAAGGGAAAAGCCTCCATTTTGCAAGCTCACACACGGCCACTCAAGCATGACATGGCAACCATGCATTCTTCAGCTCTTTTGAGGTGGCCAGCCGTGTATCCTTACCTTCCTAGCTGGAAAATTGAGTCATTAACATTCCTTATTGCATAGGAAAGAGCTTAGGAAGATAAAATAGTGCTTTGTAACTTAAACTTTCAGCGTGTGTTTGTTTTAGGCTAAACCGTGTACTAAGTAGTCTTAGGTATGCTTAATGACTTTCCTACTTTAGAAGGAAAGCCCTCTTATGTATTTTCAAGGCCATATAAAAGCCTTGTGTGTTCATTTAATGAGATAGAGTTGATTATTCAGTTGAGAGCAAAGACTTTGTGTCTTGTGATTTCCTTAAACACTTAACTTGCTTATCCTTAATTGTGGCCGATTAAGGTGGTGACCAAGTGAGTCTTAATCTTTGGTTAGGTGGTGTATCTTATCCTGATCCAAGATTAAGGGCCCTAAGCTAAGTGATTAGTGGTGTATCTTATCTAATCATCTAGCTTAGAACTATCCTAGTTTCATTAAACACACTTGAAGTTCATAAGCTAGCTCTTGGTTTCTCTCCTCTTAAACCGTGAGCTCCTTTAATGATCTTCTTAGTATTCTTAATCCTACTCTCATTCCTCGCTTTCATTACTCCTTTACTTACTCTTTTCCACACATAATCAAGGCCAAAACAAGGCTCATTGCATCAGATTTCCATTTGAACTCAAAGCCATCTCCAACAGTGAAGTGAGGCACTTTCTAGGCGAGCTAGGTAGCAAGTTAGCATGGTCATCCCGTGCCATTAAGCACGACCGTGCCTCCTTGGCCGTTGGATGTTTGCTTGTTTTCTAGTGTCCTTGATGTGAGTTGACTTGGGTTGCTTCATTCCCTTGAGACTTAGATCAATTTTGGTATCAGAGCAAGTTCAGATCCTTGCCTGAACCCCATGCCATTCCTAGTCTACCTCTGAAATCAGTTCAAACACAATCAAGCACAAACCGTTCATTCCTGCGATCACAATGAGTACTAGCATGTCTGTGGAAGAAAAGCTCGAGGTTCTTTCCAAGCAAATGCAAGAAATGAGTGTGAGTAATCGAGAACTCAAAGCATAAAATGAGCACTTGAGGAAACAGCTTGGGAATAATATGAAACAAAAGCAAAAGCTTCAAGAGCCACCAAGCATTCGAATTGGGACGGATTATGGCCATGAAGAGGAAGCTAGCAATGTGTTATCATTCTCTGAAGAGGATGTACCATTCGAAAGAACACAAAGAAGAACGCGGCCTACTTTCAACTCTAATGAATTCAAGGTTGAAATTCCTGAGTTTGAGGGTAAGCTAGATCCTGATGAGTTCATTGAATGGTTACAAACAGTGGAACGTATCTTTGAGTTTAAGGAGATTTCGGAGGATAAGAAAGTCAAGATAGTTGCTCTTAGACTAAGGAAATATGCCTTCTTATGGTGGACTTATGGTGGAAAAACCTTAATACTAAGAGAACTAGGGAGAGGAAGAGTAAGATTGCTACTTGGGACAAGATGAAGGCACGGTTTTTGCCTTCCACGTATGTCCAAGATCAATACATGCTCTTTCACTATCTAAATCAAGGCAAAATGAGTGTTGAAGAATATACACGTGAGTTTGAGAAACTCATGATCAAATGTGACATTCATGAGCTTGAAGAGCAGACCATGGTTCGTTACCTAGGAGGGCTTGATCCTGGGATAGCTAATGTGGTTGAATTGCAAGCTTACACCACCTTTGATGAAGTGTGTGTCCTAGCACATAAGGTGGAGCAACAAAGAAAGTCTAGGATGAATGTGCGTGATTCTTTCAAGCCAAATTTAGTACCAAACTATGGGCAACCCTTCAACAAGGGAAGTACCACACCTCAGCCTAAACCATCTACTCCTTTCCCAACTAATCCACAAAAGAACCAAGCTCCTCAAAGGCCATTACCGAATCCCCCACGTCCAAACCCATACCCCATAAACCAGAGAAGGTGTTATAAGTGTCAAGGCTTAGGACATATTGCTTCTGATTGTCCTAGTCGTAAAGTGGTTACCTTAGCTGAGTGGGAAGCCATAGAGGGAGAATTTGCCAAGGAGAAAGAAGAGGAAAAGGAAGAAGATGCTGAGGAGGATCATGAGGATGATCAAGAGGAGTTTGTCGAAAACGCAGATGAAGGTGAGATGCTAGTAATTCGAAGGGTATTGAGCAATCAACGAGTTGCTAAGGATAAACAACGTGAGAACATCTTTCACTCACGGTGTACAGTCCAAGGCAAAGTGAGCTCGTTAATCATCGATGGAGGAAGTTGTGCCAATGTTGTTTCATTGAGCATGATTAAGAAACTGGACCTTCAGTCCACGGCACACCCACACCCATACAATATTCAATGGCTAAATCAAGGCAAGGGATTACAAGTTAACTCTCATTGCTTGATTTCATTCTCTCTTAGTAAGAACTACCAAGATGAACTTTGGTGTGATGTTATCCCCATGGATGCTTGCCATATTCTGTTAGGACGACCATGGATGTATGATAGGAAGGTTATGCATAATGGTTATCTTAATACTTATTCTTTTACCAAAGATGGCAAGAAGATTACCCTGAATCCTATGTCACCATCCGAACTCCACAAAATGAAACCACAAAAAAGCCAAAATCAATCTGACTTGCTTTTGACATATGTTGAACCACTTTTAAAGGCTTCTCAACATGAGTTCAAGGCCTTGAAAGAGTGGATATTGCAAGTACAAGATGAGCCAAAAACACCACTTCCATCCCATCCCATAGCCAAGGTCATATTGAATCAGTTTAGTCACCTATTTCTAGATGAGATACCTTCGGGTTTACCCCAAAGCGTGACATTCAACATCATATTGACCTTATCCCAGGATCCATTCTACCTAATAAGCTAGCCTACAGGACAAATCCCAAAGAAACTCAAGAGATTCAACGTCAAGTTGAAGAACTTATATTCAAGGGGTTGGTACGAGAATCCTTAAGTCCGTGTGCTGTTCCTGCTCTTTTGGTCCCGAAGAAGGATGGTAGCATGAGGATGTGTGTTGACAGTAGGGCCATAAACAAAATTACTATCAAGTATAGGTACCCTATACCTAGGCTTGTAGATATGTTGGATGAGTTACATGGCTCTAAGGTGTTTAGTCAGATTGATTTGAGGAGTGGTTATTATCAGATTCGTATTAGGGAGGGCGATGAGTGGAAAACTGCTTTCAAGACTAAAGGTAGATTATATGAGTGGTTAGTCATGCCTTTCGGTCTTTCCAATGCCCCTAGTACGTTTATGAGATTGATGAATCAAGTATTTCGGCCATATTTGGGCAAGTTTGTGGTCGTTTACTTTGATGATATTTTGGGGTTTAGCAAGAATAAGCAAGAGCATCAAGATCACTTAACTCAGGTGATGCTCGTTCTTGAAAAGGAGCAATTGTTTGGAAACCTAAAGAAGTGTACCTTCTTTACCCATGAAGTTACCTTCTTAGGTTATATTGTTTCTGAAAATGGTATTAAGGCAGATGAAAGCAAGATTGAGGCTATTCGGACTTGGCCTGTTCCTAAGAGTATTCATAATGTTCGAAGCTTTCATGGCTTGGCTTCTTTCTATAGGAGATTCATACGTAATTTCAGCACTATTTTAGCTCCTATGACTGAAGTTTTTAAGGGTTCCTCGTTCACTTGGAATCCTAAAGCCCAAGCAGCCTTTGAAGAAGTGAAAGAGAGGCTAACTCAAGCACCGGTTTTAGCTCTACCGTGTTTTGAGAAAGTCTTTGAAGTTGAGTGCGATGCTTCTGGAGTTGGTATTGGAGGAATTCTTACTCAAGAAGGACGCCCTTTGGCCTTCTTCAGTGAGAAGTTATGTGATACCAGAAAGAGATATTCAACTTATGACAAGGAGTTCTATGCCATCGTTCGATGCCTAGAACATTGGAACCATTATTTGATTGCCAGTGAGTTTATTCTGCACTCAGATCACGAGGCTTTGAAGTATATTCAAGGCCAACATAAGTTAAACTCACGCCATGCTAAATGGGTTGAGTTCCTGCAGTCCTTTCACTTTACTATCAAGCATAAGTCCAGCAAGCTAAATCAAGGTGCCGATGCCCTTTCTCGGCATTATCTATTGTTGTTCTAGTTAGATGCTTGTATCATTGGATTTGAGCATCTAAAGGCTTTATACTAGGATGATGAAGATTTTGGGGTGTTATACTCTGAGTGTGCCAAACATCCCAAAGGGGATTTCTTAATTCAAGAAGAGTTTCTCTTTAAAGGTGCTCGGTTATATGTCCCCAAATGTAGCACTCATGAGTTGTTGGTTTGAGAAGTCCATGCTGGTTCTTTAGCTGGTCATTTTGGTGAAGATAAGACCCTAACCATGCTTAGGAAACATTATTATTGGCCAGGCATGGAGAAAGACGTTCAAGACATCATTAGAAGGTGCAGTACATGTCAGATCGCGAAGAGTCATTCGCTCCCCCAGGGGTTGTACACGCCACTTCCTATTCCTATGTTGCCATGGGTAGACATGAGTATGGATTTCATACTTGGTTTACCAAAGACACAAAGGAATAAAGATTCTATCTTTGTGGTTGTGGATCGATTTTCAAAGATGGCTCATTTTATTCCCTGCAACAAGACTAATGATGCTACTCATGTCGCTGAGCTCTATTTCAAAGAAGTGATGAGATTACATGGAATTCCTCGTTCCATCGTCTCAGATCGAGATACCAAATTTTTAAGTCACTTTTGGATTACTCTGTGGAAAAAACTGGGTACTAAACTCAAGTACAGTACCACTTGCCATCCCCAGACAGATGGGCAAACGGAGGTGACTAATCGAACTCTTGGTGCCTTATTAAGAGTTTTGATTAAGCACCAAGCTAAAGCATGGGATATGTTACTTCCACACGCTGAGTTTGCATACAACAAGACTCCAAACAAGGCTACTGGTCTATCACCCTTTAAGGTGGTCTATGGGACTGATCCCCTAAGTCCACTTGATCTTATTCCTTGACCATTAGATCAAAAACCAAGTGCAGATACCGCAGCTAGAGTGGAAGAAATCTAGAAGTTGCATGAGTTAGTAAAGGCCAAGATCGAGAAAACTACACTCTCATACACGGCCCAAGCTAGCAAGCATAAAAGAGAGAAGCTTTTTAAGCCAGGTGATTTGGTCTGGATACATCTACGCAAAGAACATTTTCCTTCCAAAAGGAAAACTAAGCTGATGCCACGAGTAGATGGTCCATTCGAGATTTTGGAGAAGATTAATGATAATGCTTATAAGGTGGAGTTACCAGGAGATTATGGAGTATCAGCTACGTTTAACGTTGCTAATTTAAGCACTTATGAAGCAGATGACTACCTTTCTGATTTAAGGATCAAATCTTCCCAACAAGGGGAGAATGATAGAGGTCCATCCTTAAGGTCTAATAATGTCTCAATGATCCAGAAGAATCAAGAAATCAAGTCCAAACTCATAGCCATAAGTCACTTGATGGAGAAAACACAAGGTGATGCACCCGGGTTCTCATCTAGATTTTCACCTGGTCTTTGTTATCTGATTACACAGGTTTAAAGCATGTTTTGGTGCTCGTTTTTTGGGAGATTTTCAAGCTCAAGATCTTAGCTTTTAATCCAATTGGTTTCATATTATTTGGAGTTCAATTGGTTGCTTAAAACAGTTCATCTTTTTACCTTGCCCGGATTGCACTACAAACTGCACGGTTTTGGAATTCTGGTTTGTTCAGGGGCAAATGAAGTCCAAATGCTACGATTCAAGTTGGAGGGTAAACGAGACATCTTGTGGTTTCCATCCATGTAAGAAATGTAGCAATTAGTCAGCATTTGATGTGTCAAGCATGTGTGACAAATTGAGGCAGAAATCGACTGATTGACACCCGGTTACTTAGCCTAGTGGTTTTCCTCCTTCAAGGGGTTTGCTTAAGGTGAGTGCCTGCCTACTTGATCATTTTGAGCTGATTGGTAAGCTGCCACCCAGCCACCCATGAGAGAGACACGTGGAGCAAGGGAAAAGCCTCCATTTTGCAAGCTCACACACGGCCACTCAAGCATGACATGGCAACCATGCATTCTTCAGCTCTTTCGAGGTGGCTAGCCGTGTATCCTTACCTTCCTAGCTGGAAACTTGAGTCATTAACATTCCTTAATGCATAGGAAAGAGCTTAGGAAGATAAAATAGTGCTTTGTAACTTAAACTTTCAGCTTGTGTTTGTTTTAGGCTAAACTGTGTACTAAGTAGTCTTAGGTATGCTTAATGACTTTCCTACTTTAGAAGGAAAGCCCTCTTATGTATTTTCAAGGCCATATAAAAGCCTTGTGTGTTCATTTAATGAGATAGAGTTGATTATTCAGTTGAGAGCAAAGACTTTGTGTCTTGTGATTTCCTTAAACACTTGACTTGCTTATCCTTAATTGTGGCCGATTAAGGTGGTGACCAAGTGAGTCTTAATCTTTGATTAGGTGGTGTATCTTATTCTGATCCAAGATTAAGGGCCCTAAACTAAGTGATTAGTGGTGTATCTTATCTAATCATCTAGCTTAGAACTATCCTAGTTTCATTAAACACACTTGAAGTTCATAAGCTAGTTCTTGGTTTCTCTCCTCTTAAACTGTGAGCTCCTTTAATGATCTTCTTAGTATTCTCAATCCTACTTTCATTCCTCACTTTCATTACTCCTTTGCTTACTCTTTTCCACACATAATCAAGGCCAAAACAAGGCTCATTGCATTAGATTTCCATTTGAACTCAAAGCCATCTCAAACCGTGAAGTGAGGCACTTTCTAGGCGAGCTAGGCAGCAAGTTAGCACGGTCACCCCGTGCCATTAAGCACGACCGTGCCTCCTTGGCCATTGGGTGTTTGCTTGTTTTCTAGTGTCCTTGATGTGAGTTGACTTGGGTTGCTTCATTCCCTTGAGACTTACATCATTAGTCCACTCCTTTCCCTTAACTTTAGAACTCACATTACAACCCAACTAAAGTCTTCTCGATTGTCATGTGCACATTGCATCTTTATGATGGTAATTTGAGAGTCTTGCCAAGCATAGGTAGTTTGCATTTTTAAAATAAGACTTGAATGAATCCATATTATATTTTAAACATGTGCTTGAAAGTGATCCACATTTTTCAAAAATAAGGCTCTACCGTTTCATTTAGCTCTACTCAATTCCATGTGCTTATATGATGTGCATTATGGTTCTTTAGGGGTGACCAGGTTTGATATCGGGCTTGAGGTCATATACTTCTTTGAACACATTCACCTTCTCCTAATTTTAAAATCTCTTGTGTGCTATTTGGGGTTGCCATTAATTGACATTCTTACTTGTAGTGAGATATAAGTTGCCTAGCCAGAGGAGGTTATTATGCTTTTGGATCCTAGATGCGTCTTCCCTTATTGGTTTGTCTTGAGTTTAGGTTTGCTTCGGGACAAGCGAAGATGTAAGCATGGGGAAGTGATGAGTGTTATATTCATATGGATTATTTAAGAGTTTGAGAATCACTTTAGGGGATTAATATGCTTAATTGTATGATTTATGGCCCTATTTCTGCTCCTAGGCTTGGGTTTTGCTTGTTTGAGAGTATTCATAGATTTTGACTTTGTAAACCCAAGGCATATGAGTAAAATGATGGTTTTAAGGCCTTGTGAATCAAAGAAGTAAAAGAAGCCCAAAAACACCTAACACGAATATAGTGCAGTCAGTATTATGGTCCAAGAAGTTCCAAGAAGACATAGTAGAACAAACAATTGAAGACAGAAGATCAAGAAGGCACCATGGCCTGGTCATGGTGATGGCTATGGTCCATAGGTTGCCCACAGTCAACCCATGGTCACTCTCTCCTCTTAGTCATCTTTTTTTCTGTCGCGGTTATTCAACTTCCAGGCACTTTGATGTTCTATGATAAAGCTCTATTTTTTTTTGCAATCATTGATAGTTCTATCTACCATTTTATTCACCATTTGGATCAGGCTTTAAATTAGATTAGAATAAGAGAGAATGAACTCAATTAGAGATTTGTAAGGATTTCATGTCTGGTTTGCAATCGACAGATTCATGTGCGTTCTTTGACATCTCTTATCTTCTCCTTTCTCACTTTAGGATTTATATTTTGTAATTTTAATTAGCTTTTGTTGTCTTGATCCTGGAATTATGCAAATACTAGTTAATTTCTTGATTTATTGTTAATCTCTTTTGGTACTTTGGAATTGTTTTATTGTTCTATCAAATCTTAGATGTCTATTGTCTTGTGAGAGACTTGATCACTTTCTTACATGTTTTACGTATCGACTAAAGCATTGAAAGGTAAAATTCGATATCGAAACCCTAGAATTTAACTTGATGCTATGGATTCTTAAGAAAGTAACACCAATTGAGAAACCAAAAATTTGATCGCATGCTTGATGAACCTAAACAAATCAAAAGCCCTTGAGAAACTATAATTGGTTAGATTTAGGTATTTAACTTCACCTCAAAAGACAGTTGTGATACTTCAATTATCGATTCTAAAATAACCAATTAAGGATAAGATACTTGATTTATGCACAGATTGGGTGATTGTGTATTTTGCTTAATACCATTATTATTTATTTATTAGATTATATAGTATATTATTTTAATTTGATTATCCAGTTTTGATCTGTGAGGAAATATACCCCAATAGCTTCACCTAGTTCTTGCGGAAGACAACCTTGATTTACTACAATGCCACCATGCTCTTATGACCCTATCAAGTGGTTAACGTTTCTCTTTTATGCTCTAGCCTTTAGGAGAGAGATTGGGTGGAAAGTATTTATCCTTTTTGGATTTCATTTTTTAGGCTGTAATCTAACATTCATCTTTATTGCTAGAGATTAGATCTAAGGATGAGCATCCATTGTTGTTGTGTTTCTCTTGTGCGATTTATGGTGTTGGGAACTGAAAATTGATCTTCTTTAAGTTGGTATTGGAGCTAGAGCTCTACTTTTGGTTAGTTGTTGAATTAAAATGTTCATCTCCAGTGATTCAATCGAAAGCCTCACGCTTCATCCCAGATCTATGCCCAAAAATCCACATATTGGTTTCAACAAATTATTCTTCTTTGATGCCTTACTCTACCCTTCTTACTCTATAAGAAAACCCCCCAAAATGGCTCAAATACATCCCTGAACTCCATAAAAGAAGCCCTCACCAAAACAACACTGCACAATTAGCCAAAGCTAACTATGGTTTATCTATGGCGACCCACACTGGTCGTGGTCGCTTGTCTCCTTGACCCATACCTTCTTTTTTCCCAAACCCATTTCATACATTATTTTGCCCATACCATGGAGGATAAGGATATCCAAGCTCAAGTAAGGGAACTTAGAAAGAAAACAGCACAAATGAAGAATGCCATTAAAGAACCACTTTATTTTGATGATATTAGTTTGGATCCTACCATCTATTTGTGATGGGTTGAAGCACTTGAAGATTATTTTGGGACCAAAGGGTACTCATATGAATAGAATTTCATGATAGCTAGTCAGAAACAAAAAGGTTATGCCCAGTATTGGTTTGAGTACCTTAGGAGGGAGAGAACTCTTCAAGGCAAACCTAGAATGAAGAGTTAGAGTTGGCTCAATTCACGCATAGATGTGAGATGCAACTTCGATCAACTCTTTGAAGGAGAATCATCGAAAGAGGAACCCATTGTCACTTAGGCAAAGATCAAGGTTCAAGAAGAAAAAGAGCATGCCTTGTTTCAAGAGGAGGCTACGGAAGAAAATGAAATCATATTAGATCTTGGACAAAAAGAAGTTGAATCAAAACCCCCCTTGCTAGTTATGCTATCGATTGTTTGTCAAATGCACTCTTATGATCTCTATTATCCTAGTCTGAGGATTGGGGTAAACATCACTAAAGATTCTCTGCTTCATTTTCAATGCGGAAATTTAGATATGAGGCTTTGTATGGGACGTTTCCTTTTAGTGCTTGTCAAGTTTTAATTGGTCGATCATGATGATTTAATTACTATGTGAGTTGTGATAGACATTATTCATACAAACACCAAGGGCAAGCATCAGCATTTACATCTTTACCCCAAACCCACAAACAGAAACCAATAGAAAGATGTGGGGAAAGCCTCTATACAAGTGGATGTGAGAAAAGCCTATACATGAGTGAAAAATGGATGAGAGAACATTAGTGAGAGCAAACTTATATTTGCCTTACTCTTAGTTAACACAAACACAAGAGAGGAAGTGGTACGCCTGCATCCCTTAGTTCAATCACTTTTGAATGAATTTTGCACTAAAGCTTACCATGGTGTGATGCCCCTTGATAACTATCATCTACCTCCGGAATGTGAGTCTACGCTCTCTTTTGATATGAGTTGTAATAAGTACATTGGTAGTTTGATTAAGTTTTGAGTGCTAGATCTTATGCATTTAGTTACTTTGAGAAAAAGGTCCATGCAAGTTTAAGAACTCTTATACATTCAAGAGAGGTGGAGTTCTTTGTACATCAAATATTTTCAAACCCAAATGCAGTATCAAATACTCAAGGTTGTAGTTAATGGATTTCAACCTTAATGATTTCAGAGCAAATATTTTTTAAGTGAGGGAGGCTGATGCATACCGGAATCCCTTTAAGCTTGCATTAAAATAAGCATATGGTTTCATCCACCCTAAAGTTACTTCACACCTAATTTCAGCACACTGGCCTACTTTACAAGGTATTGACTAAGTAAATGGGCTAAAAAATGAATGATCTATGACTCATTCAAAAAATGTTTAGCTTTACTATTTGGATATGCAAAATTTTTAGTTGACTTTTGCGATTGAGTTTCCTAAGGTGGTGAACATTCCATTATGTCAATGTAGGTTTTTATTCGTAAATTTCTTGTATTTGGGTGAAGTTTGGTTCCTTTCTAATGTTGCCTAATTGATGCAAGTCCAAGATTTCTTAATTTGGGAAGATGTATGTTGCCCCATGCACTAGAAATCGGCATTTGACTCCATTTTAGAGGTAAATGGTCAAAATTAAAAGTAGTATGCATAAAATCAAGTTTTAGAGTAATATAGGTTTTTGCTCTATTAGGGGAGAATGCAGTTGAATCCTTGGAATTTCTCATTATGAAATAAATATACACTAACCAAGGAAGAGGCTTCAATTGGCAGCACCTCATTAGTGGGGTACAACCTTTTAAAAGCTTTCTAGAAGAGGGGGAAGAAATTATGAAAATTACAGCTTATGCTAATTGTCATTATATTTGGATTTTTTATTTATTTCATAGGATATTTTATAGGACTCTCATTGGTTCACTTGCCCCACTAATGTATCAGTTTATTACTCTCATTTTAGGTATTTAAAAATGCATTTTCCTTCCATGTAAACTGAAATATGGTGAATGAATGAATAGATTAAAGGGATAGAGCTCATTTCCTCTCTCAAAAATCTCCTAATCTTTTTCTATAGTTTAGAGTGGTGATTTAAAGTCTTTCCTTTAAAATTTCTCTTTGACGGCTCTAAGCCTTTTAGAGAAAGATTGGGTAGAAAGCATTTATCCTTTTTGGATCTAATTTTTTGTGCTCTAACTTAACAGTCACTTTGATTATTGGATATTAAATCTAAGGAGGAGCATCCATTGTTTTTGTTTTTCTTTTGTGTGATTTATGATCATAGGAATTGAGGACTCATCCTTATGAAGCTCCCTAGTCCCTTGTAACCAAAAGGTGTAGCCTCTGACACCACATAGGAGAGTTCCTTAGTTAGGCATGTTTAAGTCATATGCCTAGTCTTTAGCCCCTAGGGCCTAAAGGTGATATAGGATAGGGGATTGAGTTGTCCTCACTCCTTAACCCTAGATATTGCCGGTTTATCCAAATTTTACATTGTTGTGTGATTAGATTAAACTGTCATGCTCTGTTAGATGCTTCTTTTACAAGTGTAGGATGAGTTTAGTTGCAAGGCCAATACCGTATTGTTTTCGTCACCCATTCATGAGATAATTCCAGACACTAGCTAGATGAGTTGATCCTTACATCAACATATTGTTTAATTGAATAGTCACGCTCAGTTGGACCCTTTATTAAGGGAGTAGGATGAGTTTGGTTGTAAGGCTAACACCCTATAGTTTCTGTCGCCTATCACAATATTCATGGAATATGTCAGGACACCAACTGGATGAGCTAATCCATGCATTAGCCCGTTTAATCGAAGTATTGCGCTTAGTTAGACCCCTTCTTTAAAGGGGAAGCGAAGTTTAGTTGTAGGGCCGACATCTTATCGTTCCCGTTGCCTATTGCAGTATTCATGAGATAAGTCCAGGCAACAATCGGACGAACTGATCCTTACGTCAGCATATCGCATAACCAAATTGTCGCACTCGGTTAGACCTTTTTCCCAAGGTGGTAGAGTGAGTTCAATTACAAGGTCGATGCCCTATTTTTCCATCCCCTACCATGGCATTCATGTGATAATTTTGAGCATCCATTAGACTAGGCGATCCTTACATCAGCATATCTTGAGCATTAGTCGGGTTTGTTGTTATGTTTTTTGTTACCCTTTTTTTCGATTTCGGAGCTTACACTTACTGTATTTTACTAAAAAATTTATATGGCTAAATTTACTATCGTAGTACTTTCTATCCCTCATATCACCAAAACTTGACGACAAATGATCAAGAAATAGATACAAAGAAGCTAAAATTGATTGAGACTTATACATAATGAAATTGGGGGCCAACCAAACATACAGCTAATGTATTATATTGGAATAGGTCTTTCTTAAACTTAGACTATCTAAGCTATCGTTCATGTACATCATATGCAATACCTTCTTAGCTTGTCAACGTGCCAAATTCGTAGCACATCACCTTGTTTGAGTGTAGGAAACCAAAATATTTTCGGGTGAACTTCTTCAATGATCAGCTACGGACCTTCTCAATTGAGAGTGAGTTTCCCTTGGATTACCCCTTTTTGGTAGCTTTCATTTTCCCTAGGGCTAGATGTGGTTCCTTTAGGGCTTACTCCTAGACTTTGCGGTTGTAGAACTGAGCCACCTTGATCGTAGTTATCTCTTCCTGTAGGTATGCATTATCCCCTTACCATCGGTAGCAAGTTAAGTGCCTTCCTTAGTGCTTTGTTATTGAAGTCATCTTGTAAGGTAGTCAATCAGTGGGTACAGATGGTAATTTCTATAGAAAGCATGGGCCCAAAACCATAGACAAGCACGAATGGGGTCTCCTCGATGACACTTTTCTCGATTGTTTGAATGGACTAGAGTATGGTTAGGAGTTCACATGCCTACAATCCGTTTGCCTTATCCAACTTTTTCTCGAGTCTGTTTAGGATTTGCTTATTAGTGGACTCAGCTTTCCCATTCACTTCTGCTCTAGCAATGACTGTGAACCTTGTTTGAATGTCATACTTCATGTAATAGTCCATACTTTGTCGGTGTTGAATTGATGCCATTATCGAAGACCATTGTTCTAGGGAGCCAAATCTTATGATGATGTTTTTTTCACATAAACGTTCCAACTTCCCTTTCAATCTTGGATGTCATAGCTTCTTCTTCCACCCATTAAGTGAAGTAATCCATAGACACAAAGAGGAAAAATTGTACCTTGTCGCCTTTGGGAAAAGACCCTATATGTCCATTCTGCACTTTATCGAGAGCAATGGGGAATACGATGCCGTGAGAGGGCTGGATACCTAGCAGGGTAAGGGGAAAATCACTGGGAGTTGTCACATTTCTTCACCATTTTGTTGTATCTAATTAAAGTGTTAGATAACGACGCCTGGTCCTGAATGCCCTTGTGGCCAAACTTCGGCCTTTGATGTGCAATCTGTATTCTTTTTATGTATCTCTTGAAGGATCCTTTTGCCCTCTTCTAGAACATAACACCATAAGATGTTAGGGAGAGAGCTCTCTTATAAAGGAGCCAATTGTATAGTAGGAACCATTGGGATTCCTTCTTATGGTTGGCCTCTTTTGGATCTTATGGTAAGGTTCTATCATGTAAGTATCCTATGAGAGGGTCCATCTATGTTTCACTCATGTCAATCCATGCAAACTCTTTTGCATTGACTGCCCACTCACATAAGATCTACCAATAAATCTCCTTTGGATTGTTGTCCAGGAAGAGCTAGTCAGCATTATCAGCAACATATCGATACACTAATCGTGGAACATGTTCGATTTCAAACATCTTGAACATGGAAGACTTTTCCTTCACCTTTACTGGGTATGCAGCCATGGACACATTGTGAGCTTTAAGATTCCCCTTTTACTAGCTTACCACAACTTGAGGGTCGGAGAAAACGGTTTTGAGTTATAGTGCACCCAATACACTGCAAATCTTTGTCTCGGCCAATAAGGCTTCATACTCAACTTATGCTTTGGGCATTAATTTCAATACATGATCATACATGTGCCCTTTGGGGGATAGTACCATCAAACCTGTTCTGCTTCCTTTGTTAGTTGTTAACCATAATTACTATAATCAAACTCGATAATAATGTCGGTAAGAGCTTAAGCTTTAATCGCCTTTATGAGTTCATATCTGATTCCATAACCGAATCCTACTTGATAGCCCATTTTGACATTCTTCCACACCTTCTATATCACTCAAAGATATTTTGCAAGGGCTGGTCGGTACAGTGATGGGGTAAGACTTAAAGTAAGGATGCAATTTTCAACTCGCGATTAGCAAGGTATATGAAACCTATTGAATGAGTCGATATCATTGTTCAACTCTTGTTGAGATGTGGCTTGCATAATATATCGGGAATTATTTTCAGTTCCTTTTGGCAAATAGAACTGTGCTTATTAGATGGTTAGATATAATAAGGTATCTTAAGATGTGTTTGAGCTTATCATTCATGGAAGTCTTCCCAAGTATGCTTTAAGGCTTCGAAAGGCTCGCTTGGCTTCTTATCCCATCTGAACTATGCTCTTTTCTTTAATGCCTTAAGGAAAGGAAGGCACTTATTCACTAACTTTCTCATGAATCTCCTTGGTTATGTAATTGATCAACTTCTATACTTCTTTGACTGTTGTCGTAGATTTTATGTCCAGTATAGCCTTGACCCTGTGGGGTATGCCTATTCAATTGATCAAGTAAACCAGGAATTTTTTGGATTTGACTTTGAAAGTTCACTTCCTTGGGGTTAAATGTCATGCTATAGTGCCTGAGCACTTTCGTGTCCTCTTAGTCTCTCACATGGTTAATTTACTTCATGCTCTTATTAATCATGTTATCCACCTAAACTTCCATTGTTCCGCCCATGAGTATTACAAAGATTTTGTTGACAACTTGCTAGTAATGGCTCTGTTTCTTTTTCAGCCGAATAATATCATATTATAGTAGTAAATGCTACTCTTAATGATGAAAGTCATTTTCTCTTGATCCTCCTTAGACAATGGAATTTGATGATAACATAAAAATACAACCATGAAGCTAAGAAGCTCACAGCCGGCTGGGGATTCGACCAACTTATCCATCACTGGGAGTAGGTAGCTATCTTTAGGACATACCTGATTCAAGTCCATGAAGTTGATGCACATCCTCTATGTCTCATCTGATTTCTTGACTAGGATGACATTTAACACCCACTCGGGGTATTGGCATTTTCTTATAAACCTTTCTCCCAAATGATTTTGAACTTCAGCTGCCACGACCACACTATTCTATGCCCCTAAGTACCTTGATTTCTGTTATGTTTAGGAACCACGCTCAATGTATTGCATTACCTCAGGAGCGATTCTTGTTAATTTCAATAGGCCAAAATGCGAACATATCTTTGTGTTATCCTAGGAGTTAGACAGCTCCATCCTTTACTATGGGGTTGAGCACTTTTTCACGTAAGACAGTTTGTTCTGATTGTGAGGGTCCAAAGGGATAAAAACCACTACACTAGTTGGTTCCAAGCAAGGTTCTTATATGCTCTTCGCCGAAGCAGAAATCACTAACATTGTATCTGTGGTCACCTGCTTCCCAACCTTGCTTGCTTAGGAGGTCTCTCTTAAAGGGCTTTTTTATTCTCCAGAGACTTCAATCTTACATGGTAGCATTCCCTTATCATTTTTTTATCTCCTTAGAGCCTTCCTACCTTGCTGTCATCTAGTTCGAACTTTATGTGTAGAAGATAGGGTGCCACTACTACTTTGATGGCGGTAAGGGTTGGATGACTGAGAATGACATTGTATGCCATTGGGATATCAACAACTATAAAGTTTACTTTAATTGTTCAAGGATTTCCGTATTCCCCCACTCAGATAGGCAACCTTATGATTCCTAATAGGCATATTGCTTGCCCTCTAAACCTTACAAGGGGAGTCTTAACAACTTCTAAATCGTTGTATTATAACTTTTTGAGGTAGCAAGGTGGTGATGTCTATAGAACTTCCATTATCCATGAGGATTCGTCAAACCATGGTGTTCGTAGTTTTGTGTTGTATTACTAAGGCATCATTGTGAAGGGTTTGTAATGGAAGATTATCCTTCGAACCAAATGTCATGGTTAGTCCTATGAATCACTTTAGTTCCTTATTGGTTATGGCTTGGCTAAGCTTTCAAATTTGGGCTTTCTTGTATCCAGCATTCAGCTCCTTGTTGTCAATTCCTCCTACCATAATCCTTATTACTTTTGTGTCGTAATCAACATCATCATCTTTATTTTCTTAGAATAGTGACAAGCTCAATCATCTCCCTTTCCCTTCCTCAAGAAGTGGTTGAGCTACCCATGCTCAACAAGCTTGTGGAGAGCCTTATTAAGCTCGCGACACTCATAAGTAGAGTGAACATAATCTTCACAATGTTCGTAGTAGTTGTTTGCATTTTTTAATCTCGTCGGAGATTCGACGGGTTTTGGTCTCATTAATATTAGATCCATAAGGATGTCCTGAAGACTAGTACGAAAGCATTCGGACCTCTCCTCCTCTTTGCTGGACTGCTTGTCCAAGTGAGAGTGCCCTTCTCTTGGCTCCTGATAATTCATATTTTATATATAATTTTCTCCTTCATTTTACCTACTTTTATGTCTTTGAAATATATTTTTTAGTAAATAATGTAGATTTTATGAAACTTATAGGAAAACTAAAATAGACGAATTTGGATGAAGGTTGTTCAATTTTACTCGGATTGCTTGCAAGTGGAAAGTCTAAGTTCATGCTCAAAGAAAAGAAAAGGGGAAAAAAAACAAAAGGCACAGCAGTCAGCAACCGTGGCCCAACTTCCGATTGCGCGGTCCGGTCCAGCGGCCCAATCTTATTCAGCTTCCAGTGGCCCAGCGCCCACTAACCTCTTCTCTCACCCCCTCACTTCATCCCTCTCACGTGGGCCTGAGCCCACGGCCTGCTCCCTCACGCCAAGCAGCGCTAGCCTTCCCTTCTCCCTCCTTCCGCGTAGGCCTTCTTTCCCAGACCACGGCCCAGTGATCCGCCTCCCTCTCCCTCCCCTCTTCTTTTCTCTAGCCCCGTTTGGGCCTGAGTTCGGTTAGCCCAAACGCTCCACAAGTCCCATACTAGCCCCATCCCAACCCACCTTCTCCTTTTCTCTTCCTCCTCTCTATCTCTCCGTGTGGGCTTGTCCGCGGCCCAATTCGCCATGTCCAGCGGCCATCCTAGCAGAATCAGCCCCTCTCAAGTGCTTCATCTCTAATTTTTCCCACATGACTAATTCTTAAGCTAGTCAAATGTCATTAATCAAGATCAATTCTATACTTATGACTAGCAATGACTGTGCATGTAACATTCCAAATTAATTGGAATTTATTTTCATTAATTTTGGGGTATCCAAAGAGGTTCGATTTTCGACTATAAAAAGGGGCCATGGGTTGAGGGAAAGGAGGATCCAAACACTCACACTCATACATTCATCCATTCTCTCTCTCATCCTCCCATCTTCTATCTTCCATTTTTTTAAGAGAGTTGAGAGAGTCTTTGTAAGACAAGATCATTTGGGTTGAGGGGTTAGAAAGAAAATAAGCTTTGTTCGCTATTTTTTTCTTCTCTTCTCATCTCATTTGTGAGTCAAATTTGAGAGTTTACACTAAGTTTTCATAATTTTGTATAATTGACTGCAAAGTTTGGACATGGGTTGTGAAATATACTGATTCCAATGGTGTTTTTGCTAACTATGGCCAGCTAAACTACTCATTCTATGATTATGATGAATCCTTGGTAATAATGTTCTTTTGCTAATTTCTTATGGGGTTATTTTTGTCTCTTTTGCATAATCTTGAGTTTTTATTTGATCATCATCTACTTATGCATCTTAATACTAATGTTTAATTATGTTGATGACACTAGTTTAATTTGCTATTTCAACTGAATATTAGACCTTGTAGGTTAATATGATGATTATGCAATTTGGGCCTAAAATTATAATTGTTTAAATTGAATAATTTATGCTAGAAATTAGATGAGTTATGTCTAAAAAGAATAGTTCATGCTAAACCACTAGATAAATCATCTCACTTTATAATTATAATAATCTTTTTAATTTATGGCTCATTGCTTGTAGCTTGGTTGAACAAGAGACAAATTGAGTCTCCATTTAAATTAGTAAATCAATATTGGCATCAAAGGTGAAATCCAAGGTCCTAGAACTTTCTCCTATTTGATTTCTCTCTAGTTTGCTACTCATTTGCTCTTCATTTTATTCGCTAATTCATTTTGATAATCCAACTGTGAAAATTAAATTATTCTTTATAATCGAAAAGGCCAAGTCTAAAATCACTATTGTTTCTCGTGGGATCGACACCTTAATACTCGCTAGTCTACAATTAACCTTGTGCATTTACAAGTAAAAAGGGTTTCAAAACTAGAACATAAAATCTACATCAAGTTTTTGGCACCGTCGTCGGGGAACGAATAGTAATTTTTGAATTTTCTTTTCCTTTTAATTTTTTGATTTTATTTTCCCTTCCCCGCTAATCTAACAATTTTATTTGTTTATTCTCCACCCTTTCCCCTTTATTTTTATTGTTTCATTCCCCAATCCCTCCTAATCTAACCATTTTATTTTTCCTATTTTCCCTCTCCCTTCTAATCTAATCTAATCTAACTCTTTTATTTTTTTTATTTTATTTATTGTACCTAATCTAACAATCCCCTTCCCTTTTATTTCCATTGTTCTTTTATTTTATTTATTTTTATTTATTTCTTTTGTTTTGCTTTTTTTTTTTTTCTCTTTTCCCCCTTCCCTTTTATGTTTCTTTTATTTTTATTTTATTTTTATTTTTCTCTTCTTATCTCTCTCTTTTCTTTTCTTCTTATTTTTGTTTAGTGATTATTGTGGTGATTTCATTATTTTCTTTTTGTTGTTTGTTGGTATATGCTTGGTAGACATTCTTTGCGCTTAGATCTTAAACCATTTAATCCTGAAATTGAACGCTCTCTTTGCGAGATAAGAGCTAAGCAAAAAGAATCTAAGAACGGGATGGCTGAAGAACAACCAACCCCACTACCTAAGCAATTTAAGGAATATTTCACTCCCACCACATATGATTCACCAACAAGATCACGTATGCCCACTGTTACGGTGCCATTTGAGATTAAACATTCTCTTATCCAAATGCTTCCATCATTTTATAGGCTAAAGTCTGAAAATCCTTTCAAGCATGTTGATGTATTCTTAGAGATTTGCTCTACTGTGTTTTTAAATAATATTTCTGATGATGCTCTTTACTTGCAGCTTTTTCCTTTTTCTTTAAAAGATAAAGCTAAAGCTTGATTGGACACTAAGACAAATATCACCACTTGGGATCAATTGCAAAAGGAATTCTTGAAAAAGTTTTTCTCCATTGGCAAACTGACTACCTTAAGACGTGCTATAACCACCTTCTCACATAATAAAAATGAGCAATTGCATGAAAGTTGGGAACGGTTTAAAGAATTGTTGCGATGTTGTCCTCACTATGAGGTCCCTATGTGGCAACTTATCCAGAGTTTTTACTCTGGTTTAGATGAGCACAATAGTCAGATGGTCGATGCATCATGGGGTGGTAGTTTCTTGTATAAAACTCCTAAAGAAGCTTGGGAATTATTTGAATCTTTGAGTGAAAATTCACCCTTGCATGCTACTTCCTCACATTCTGATTTGCCTAGGCAATTAGGAAGTAAAGGCGGGATTTATGAGGTTTCACATTCAGTTGACCTTTCTAGTAAAGTTGATGCTTTAGTTAAGAAATTTGATCAATTATTGTGCAAGAATAAAGTGTCTAATACCCCTAATATGCAATATGTGTGTTCGATTTGTGCTAGTCCCATGTATGCTTCTGTTTACTGTCCTTGTATTGGTAAGTCTGACTGTATGACTGAACAAGTAAATGTTGCCCAAGAATTTCCTCCACCCAACAACCCTTATTCTGATACCTATAATCATGGTTGGAGGAGTCATCCTAATTTTTCATGGAGGTCTTAAAGTGTTGAGAATCCTTCAGCGCAGTCTCACAGACCTACCCCTCCTGATTTTCAAAATCAGGGATATGCTCCCCCCTCTTCCCATCAAGCTCCATCTGGGAGCTCTGATATTGACAAGGTACTTTCTGCTCTTGATATCTTGACTTCTGTTGTGCAAAATATGGATGCTAGGGTCCAAGGAATTAAGTCTAAAATGCATATAGTTGACTCTCACTCACAATCTATAGCTAAATTAGAAGCCCAACTTAGGCAACTAGCCATACTATAGGGAGAAGAGAAGAAGGAAAACTTCTAAGTCACCCCATCCAGAACCCTAAAGGCCAACAATTTGAACAATTGAAAGTTGTAATGGTTCTTAGGAGTGGTAAAGAAGTAGAAAGAAACATGATAAAGATGAAAGACTTAAGACCATGGGGAGTGATATTGAGATTGAGAAAGAGAATGACCCATCCCCTTCTCCTGTTATGTCTGACCCCATTGTGATATATGAGCCAAAGGTTCCTTACCCTCAAGCTTTGTCTGCACCATTCCCTTCCAAGCAAGATAAGCGAAGAGATGACATCCTTGAGACCTTCAAGCAAGTTAAGGTCAATCTTCCCCTTTTGGAAGTAATTAGACAGATCCCGACCTATGCTAAGTTCCTTAAAGACGTGCACTTTTAAAAGAAAATCTAAAGATGACAAGTCTAAAAAGGTTCTTCTAAGTGAACAACTAGGTTTGATTTTGAAATGTGATACTCCTCCTAAGTTCAAAGATCCTGGTGTCCCTACCATTTCATGTTTTATTGGCAATCACACCATTGAAAGGGCACTTTTGGATTTGGGTTCTAGTGTCAATTTGATACCATATTCTGTTTACTTAGAGTTGGGATTAGGTAAACTGCAACCTTCCAACTGTACCCTTCAGCTTGCTGATTGGCCGGTTAGGACTCCTAGGGGGTGAATAGATGATGTCTTGGTGCAAATTGATAAAGGATTCTTTCCTGTTGACTTTATTGTGTTGGACATGGACCCCACTCATGCTTATAAATAGATCCCTCTTATTTTAGGTCATCCCTTCCTAGCCACAGCTAATGCCACCATTAACTGTAGGTCAGGAGTAATGGATGTCTCTGTCATGAACACGAGCGTTAGGCTTAATATTTTCAAAGCCTCTGCTTGATATTATCTGGCTGAAGACATTAAACTTAGCACTTGTTGGGAGGCAACCCAATCTTTTTAGGTGACTTTGAGTCTTTTCTTTTCTCTATTTTTCTTTTTGATCAAGGTGTGCTTGTGCTTTTGGATGTGATTCTTCACTTGGTTTTTGGCTTTTGAGATTCGTGATGGTTGTGAAGGTACTTTGGGAGTTTGACTGTTAAGCTTACATAGAAATAACTTCCTCGTGCTATTAGGTTGTGTTGCTCTTTTCTCCATTTTCCTTTATCTTATTGTTTTCTACATTGATGACAATGTGAGATCTAGGTGTGGGGGGAAGGCAAAATGAAAATTGTGAGGAAAATTGAAACTTGACAGTTTGTGGGTGAATTTGATTTTGAGAAGAGCTTGAGTGTTCAACTTATGTATGTTTTCTTCCTATTATGTAGATTTGATTCATGTGACCCATACTCACTAGAGATTATTTCTAGCTTTGACTAGTTGAGGGTCATAATTTTTGCTGTGCTAATGTCACTATGTAGCCGATTTTGAGTATGAGATGTAACCCCATTTACAACGTCGTGATGAGTATTCGATAAGCATTGAGTTCCCTATTCACTTTTCAATCCCAAAAAAAAAATCAAATAAATTAAATTAATTGAATTCTAATTTCGGTACCAATGTTCAGGTCCTATTTCTATTCATATCTTTAATTACCTGAATATGTACTAAGTGTTTCTCTGAGTGTTATCTTCATTCATATCTTTATCCACTCAAGAAAGCACATAAGATCAAGTAACTTCTGAAAACCAAAAAACAAAAAATTTCAAAGTCTCAAAAAGAGGAAAAAAAAAAGAGAAAAAAATAATCAATTGATTTGGCATTGGGGACTCGATTTTGAAAAATGCTCTTGTGATTTTCGTTATCTGGGGTGAAATTTTATGCTTACGGTTTACTACATGGTTTCGTTGTGCACTTAATTTGCTTGGATTTTGGCCTATTGACTTGGATGGAATTGGAAATCTTTGATAATGAGTTGTGGGTTGGTAGTGAATTGATACATGTGATTTGGAGTGGGCATTCATAGTTGGATCACTTGATTTTCTTCCCCAATCTTATTCTTGTTCTTCTTGATGGTTGACTGAATGTATGCATTGTTGTTGTTCTTTGCTCGAGAACTAGCAAAGTTCTAATGTGGGGGAGTTGATAATTCATATTTTATATATAATTTTCTCCTTTATTTTACCTACTTTTATGTTTTTGAAATATATTTTTGAGTAAATAATGCAGATTTTATGAAACTTGCAGGAAAACTAAAATAGATGAATTTGGATGAAGGTTGTTCAATTTTACTAGGATCGCCTGAAAGTGCAAAGTCTAAAGTTCAAGCCCAAAGAAAAGAAAAGGAAAACAAAAGGGCCCTGCAGTCAGCAACCGTGGCCCAGCTTATGATTGTGCGGCCCGGTCCAGCTGCCCAGTCTTATTCAGCTTCCAGTGGCCCAGCACCCACCAACGTCTTCTCTCACCCCCTCACTTTATCTCTCTGGCATGGGCCTGAGCCCACGGCCTGCTCCCTCACGCCAAGTAGCGCCAGCCTTCCCTTCTCCCTCCTTCCGCGTGGGCCTTCTTTCCCAGACTACGGCCCAGTCACCTGCCTCCCTCTCCCTCCCCTCTTCTTCTCTCCAGCCCTGTTTGGGCCTGAGTTCGGTTAGCCCAAATGCTCCACAAGTCCCACGCTAGCCCCATCCCAGCCCACCTTCTCCTTTTCTCTTCCTCCTCTCTATTTCTCCATGTGGGCTTGTCCGCGGCCCAATTCGCCAAGTCCAGCGGCGAACCTAGTAGAATCAGCCCCTCTCAAGTGCTTCATCTCCAATTTTTCCGACATGACTAATTCTTAAACTAGTCAAATATCATAAATCAAGATTAATTCTATACTTATGACAAGCCTTAACCATGCATATGACATCCCAAATTAATTGGAATTGATTTTCATTAATTTTGGGGTATCCAAAGGGGTTGGATTTTCCACTATAAAAAGAGGTCATGGGTTGAGGGAAAGGGGGATCCACACACTCATACTCATACATTCATCCATTCTCTCTCTCATTCTCCCATCTTCTATCTTCTACCTTTTTTAGAGAGTTGAGAAAGTCTTTGTAAGACAAGATCATTTGGGTTGAGGGGTTAGGAAGAAAATAAGCTTTGTTAGCTATTTTTCTCTTCTCTTCTCATCTCATTTATGAGTCAAATTTGAGACTTTACACTAAGTTTTCATAATTTTGTGCAATTGAGCACAACGTTTGGACATAGGTTGTGAAATATACCAATTCTAATAGTGTTTTTGCTAACTATGGCTGGCTAAACTACTCATTCCAGGATTATGATGAATCCTTGGTAATAATATTCTTTTGCTAATTTCTTATGGGGTTATTTTTGTCTCTTTTGCATAATCTTGAGTTTATATTTGATCATCATCTACTTATGCATCTTAATACTAATGTTTAATCATGTTGATGACACTAGTTTAATTTGCTATCTCAAATGAATATTAGACCTTGTAGGCTAATATGATGATTATGCAATTTGGGCTTAAAATTATAATTGTTTAAATTGAATAATTTATGCTAGAAATTAGATGAGTTATGTCTAAAAAGAATAGTTCATACTAAACCACTAGATAAATCATCTCACTTTATAATTATAATCATCTTTTTAATTTATGGCTCAATGCTTGTAGTTTGGGTTGAACAAGAGACAAATTGAGTCTCCATTTGAATTAGTAAATCAATATTGGCATCAAAGGTGAAATTCAAAGTCCTAAAACTTTCTCCTGTTTGGTTTCTCTTTATTATGCTACTCATTTGCTCTTCATTTTGTTCGCCAATTCATTTTGATAATCCAACTCTAAAAATTAAATTATTCTTTATAATCGGAAAGGCCAAGTCTAAAATCACTATTGTTCCTCGTGGGATCGACACCCTAATACTCGCTAGTCTACAATTAACCTTATGCACTTGCAAGTAAAAAGGGTTTTAAAACTAGAATATAAAATCCACATCAGCTCCCCTCTTTCAGGTGCCCTGCCAGAATAAAGTCATCTCCAGCATATATCTCAGTGGTCTACATGATGTCTTAGGCTCTCCTCAAGTCTAGGCTAATGTTGTTATTTTATTTTCCATAAGGGGCAATCCATTGAGGAAACGAATATAGGCCACCCCATCTTGTAGGTCAGGGATTAGGATGCCTTTTTGGTAGAATCTCATCACATAGTATTTCAAGTCATCCTCCTTGCTTTGCCGAATCTCAATGCAAGTTCTTCTTTCCCTCTTATTCGCAATGAAGTGGGCTCTAAATAGTTCGGCGATTTGGATAAATGAAGTGATTCTTCCATTAGGGAGACCATTGAACCATTTTTGCATGACCCTCTTTAGCGCAATGGGGAAGTGCCAATAATAAGTACTATCACCATATCTGAGAGATACATCTGTGCCTTGTAGAGATCCTGCAGATCACTTGGGTCATTACTATCATTGAAAAGGTCAATGGTTGGCATTTTAACCTTTTTGGGGCATGGCATATGCATGATGCCTTTGCTAAAAGGCGTTGAGAACTAGGGTAAGGAACCTCTTTGCAGTGAACCTCTAACTCTTAGCACTGGTGGTTATGACAATTTATCTTCATCAGTGAAGGAGTGTCCTGGTACTTGGATGATGCTCCTTGCCTTTGGCCCCTTGGATGAAACCTATGGAGAGAGTGTGTGTGCTACAGAGTGGGTGAGTCTCGATCCTTCTCTGCCTAGCAGACCTAAATGGTGATAGGGCCTTTTCTCTGAAGCTCCCCTACTCAAAGTAAAGTACTCTTGAGGATTCTTCTTACTCCACATACCACCCAACACTCTTGTGCTTAGACGCATAAGGGGTCGTAGCTGACTTGGAGAGAGCGACACTATTACGAGCATTCTTGAGGGCTTATTTAACTTTAATGATCCTTCAGGCATCCCCACTTCATAAGGTGCTCGATTCCTTCATAGAGGGGCATTGATTTTGGTTCTTCTGGGTGTAGGTCCATGTCAAACCCTCAAATGGGACCTGGCTCGCTTCCTGATGTCATCATGTTCTCACATACCCCTCGAATCACTGCCTCCTCCACTTTCTTTAGCGTTTCCCCCTACTGTTCAGTGGTAACAAACCACTAAGTTTAAGGGAAGATCCATTGAGTTCTCTACTGAGCTCTAATTTGGGGAGTCATCATGCTCCCTTGGTAAATTTTCATTCGATTTTCATCTACCCTAATCTCCTTGTTTTAAAGTTTTGGATTGAGCATCAAACATTTTACTAATGCTTCCCCACAAACAGCGCCAATTTGTTCGCGTAAGTAGAAGAGAGAGCTCAGATTTACAATTGATTGACATGTCGGCTCACTTATGGTGCTAAAGTGACATACTTTAATGACCTATATGAAGGTTGACCTAGCGTCTGACTTGCTAAATGCCTTTTTGATGCTCAAGTCAGTCTAATAAGGATAAAAGGAATAAGGGAGAGAATAAAGGTAGATAGACTTTACTAATTTTAGGGAATATCTTAGATGTTATATCTGGAATAGTGCCTAATATTTGTCATAACAGTGCAAGTAGGGGCATTTACAACCTTGGGTTCAGTAATCAAGAGTAGAACAATCATTCCTCATATTGAGAGTGAAATAATCGTTATGCTACTTCTTGATCTTTTTTCTTCCCTTGAGGTCAAACGTTGACTTCTATTGACTGGGTCCTTGCCATGTGTCAGTTTGCTATTAGTGGGATTCTGAATACCCCAATTAAAAACTATTATTAACCTTTTAGGCATTAAGGATTCATGAGCAATTCACGTCAACTTTATAGCCTAAATTGTAGAGTCTATAACTTTACATAGACAAATCGATTTAAGGTTTATGAGCATAATCTGGAAAGCTCCTAATGTCCACTATGACTTCTATTTCATGATCAATAAGAAATGACAATAGGGAGCACCTCGAAATTACATGTTTGTTCTAGTGGGTCAGTTCCAAGTTAGGCTTGTACACTTACAAGAGAAACCAACTCAAACATAAACTACTTATATGTAAATATTCAATTGCAAAACCATATTGCACACTTAGAAATTCATAATAAATCAAATATCGCATTTTAAGTTTTACACATAAATTTCCCTTGGGATATAATAGTGCACAAACAGTTTTATATACATCCAAACACATTTCTAAAGGGCAACCAAAGGGAGTTATGACATAGACATTACCTGAATGAAGTGTAATAACCTAACTTGAACTCGATCCTGGATTGATGGGCCTAACAATAAAAATAACGTATCACAACATAGGCTAATCAAAAAGGGGTTTTACTACTCAAAAACCAGAATTTACAACTCAATAGCCAAGTAATCCACCAAGAACTCATGACCTTGGCTAATCTCCAAAATACTAATTTTCAAGCATCTAGAAAATTTTTAAATGATCATTTACTAATAATAAAACTATAATTAACCTAGTAACCAATTAGGGTTTATGAGCACTATAGGTCAGTCTTCTAGCCTAAATTACTGAGGCTATAACTTAGAAAAATCGATTTAATGTGTGTGCTCGATTTGAAAAGCTCTTAATGTCTGCAACTACTTCCATTTTAGAAGCAATTTAAAATAATAACAGGAAGTTCCTCAAAATTGCATGTTTATTCTAGTTGGTTACTTTTAGGTTTGGTTTGTGCAGTCACAGGAGAATTTAGGGTTGAGAGGAACATAATTCAAATAGTTTGAAACAAATTTACCTCCTAATATTTCAAGATGTTTGAACTTTAATTCATAACTATTATTCACAACCAAAAACAGAGTTCATTAATTTAATAAGCGACCCAGCCAGAGGCACATTGCCTTTCACTGAGCAACCTCATGGGTTCCAACTCATTGGACCCATAGCTTAGCATACAGCCATGTACAATGGCACGTACCGGAATAACCACATGCATTACCCTAGGGAGGCTAACGTTTCTCTATGTCATGGTAATCTTTCCCTAATCTCAGGAGACATCCTCCTACAAACTCGCCTTAATCCTGTACTTTCGAATTAGTATCTTATGAGTAGGTCCATTTGACTCCCAGCGAGCCCAACCCATCACAGTCAAATTTTCTATTAACTTAGCAAAGTCAACTAAAACGTGAACTGATAACGTATAAATATTTAATTGCAAAACCATATTACACGTAGATATTCATAATAAATCACATATTGTAATTCAAGTTTTGCACATAAATTCCCTTTGGCATACAACATCAGGTAAACAATTTTATAAGCATTCAAACAGCTTCCACAAGGGCATCCAAGGGGAGTTAGGTCATAAACATTATCTGAACTAAGCGCAACAATCTAGCTAGAGCTTGATGCTGGATTAGTGAGCCTAACAGTTAAATAACATCTTAGAATATGGGCTAATCCAAGGGTGGTGTTACTACCTAAAAGCAAGATTTTACAATCCAATGGCCATGTTGATCGCTAAGGTCAAATGATTGTAGCCAATCTCATAAATATTGATTTTCCAACATCTATGAAATTTGTAAATGATCATTTACTAGTAATAAAGCTATCAATAACCTTTTAAGCAATTAGGGTTTATGAGCAGTTCAAGCAACCTATCTTGCCTAGATTACAGAGGCTATAGCTTTACTTAGAAAAATATATTCAAGGTGTGTGAGCATAATTGAAAAAGGTCTTAATGCCTACCATGACTTTCATTTTATAAGCAACAGCAGATAACAATAGCAAGTGCCTCAAAATTGTACATTTGTTCTAGCTGATCAGTTTCAACCTTTTAGGTTAGGTTTACGTACTCACAAAAGAAAACTCATTTCTCGCCTAATTTAATTCCAAAATTGATAATTCAAAATTCTTACAAAAACAAACTCATAAATCTACATCTTAGAATTTTCTTTTCACTAATTTAGACAAGTATGAAATTCCATATTGTTCTTCAAAAGTTTGGTTAGTGCATGTCTAGATTCTAGTCGCACCAAAACTCAAAATTCTTCCATAAAATTTTATACCCAACCATTACATATAACATTACCTCACCTAATCAATACCATACATCACATACTTCAACTAAAACCTAATAAAACTAAAGTAAGCCCAAGGATAGGACAAAAACAACAACTAAGGTTCTTACTTGAATATAGAGATGGATGAGTAAAGTGAATGTCTGTGTATTTTCAAGCAACTTTGAGATTTGAAAATTTGATTTGCAAACATGGTAAAGATGTATTAGTGGCTAGAAGATAGATCAAAGTTGATGGACTAAAAAATTTTTCATCTTAAAACATGATAAAAGCAAAACCCTAAAATCTCACCAAAAGATAACCACAAGGAGAGGTAATGACTGGCAGCTAGAGGGATAATCAACGATGGTGGTGGTTGTAGAAGGCGGAAAGTGAGCGAGAGTGACAGTTATGAGAATGAGAGAGAATGCTATGAGTTTTATGGGACAGAGCTGTAGCATATAAAAAATAAGAGCAAAAATTTTCTTTTTTTTCCATTTTTTACTTAGCTAACAAGGAAGGAAAAAGAGAGATTTATGGGGAAATTAAGGCAAGTGAAGGATTTGGGAAATTGTTCTAATATTTTTTCCAAAGTGTAAACAAATTCAAATTTTAAATTTGAAAATAAGGAGGAAAAGCTTAATAATAATAGTATAAATTTTACAAATAAAATTAGTATTTTTATTGTTAGAAGCCTTAGATTGGGTTAGAAATAGGAGATTTGGGGCTTCATTTGAAAGCTTAATTTTTATGAAGGCATGACTCTAAAATTAATACATGCGAGCTCAAGCCACTAGTGATAAATTCTCAACATCGACAATCACCTTCATTATTCTTTGAGAATTATAAATATAGATTATTAGCTCGACCTATAGGTTGAAATCCATTTAAGAAAAAGGTTTAAAATATTCAAGGCCCATGCCTCAGCCCAGGAGTTGAAATCTTGTTAGAAAAACATTTTAAAATATTCGAGGTATATGCCTCACCTTGAGAATAGAAGTCCTGTTAAGAAAGAGGTTTTAAAATTCTCAGAGTCTATGTCTCATGTTAGGAGTTGAAATTTGTTTTAAGAAAAAAGGAGACGTAGTATGAATATGAGAATGAGGTTTCGAGGGAGAAATTTATTTTTGGAATTGTAGCGGCCTTTCCCTTCTTTGTTTTTTGAAAGGTCTTTGGGGCTTAAGGGTCCTACACTCATTAAAGTTGAGTGTTGCAAAAAATTTAATAGTCGCTAAGTCAAGAAGAGTGAGAACTATTTTTCTTTCTTTTGTTGCATGGCTGGAGGGTTGAGTTTTATGAGGAGAAACAGTACTATCGCCCAGGTAAGCAAGTAGCTTGAAGTCAGACTCAAGCGACTTAACAGGGACTACTGCTAATTCATCTATTGAGGTGGAGGCATGATTGGTGTGTCGCCATTGATTATCGCCATATTTCAGAACCTAGCGGTAGCCACTTGGTCTATTCACCTGCTGCTGGTTGTTCAAAGGGTAAAAGGGTTTCTCATGTCTACCCTCTTCATTTTATAGAAAATACTAAATTCCTTCTTCAACCAAATTCTTAAACCAAAGGGACAATCAAGGGATCATATAATTTGATTTTTAATAAGGGAAAGCATCTTTCCTATAGGATTATGATTCCTGATATTCCAAATAGGGTTTATTAAAAGTGACTCCATGGGTATGAATCATGAGATTGGATTTAAGGGGCGAAGGTATAATTTGATGGATGGTGAAAATCATCATAAGACCCAGCGCTTCAAAAGCGGCCTCCACAGGAAATGAATATATTAAAACTCTTACTTTTTTGGTTCCATGCAAAAGATATTTTTATGATTTTGTTTTTATTTAGTGAAGTAGTGAGAGATATATTTTGATGACCACTTATTAGCTAGCCATCTTTACTAGGAAATTCTAATCTATTAGGAAGTGATAAATTTACTGATCACTTATTATAAACATAATTTTATTTTATAAAGTTGACGATCACTTATTATAAATATAGTCTTATTTTATTAATAAAAGAATGAATATCAAACAAATAGTCAATGAGGATCTAAGAAAAGTATGACTATGAATACAAGAGTCAAAAGAAAGCAATGGACAAATTATTATCTTTAATTTATAACCCTCACGACGTTCCTTGGAACGAGTAGAGCATCAAAGCAGTAAGCACTTGATTCCTGCTCCAAGTGCTATAGGGTAGTATGAAGGTTAGTTTAGTTTCAAAAGGGTTTAATCGAGGATTTGAGCAAAATTTCGCTTCTAGAAAGTGTTTTGATAAGAAAAAAGAGTGATTCGAGGGAGAGTTTTCCTAAGTGTAGAGGAATAAGTATGGTTTTCCCCTAGGTGAGAGATATATGTCTTAATAAGGGCTAAGTGCACCTATCTACAGTGCTAGCTAGTCAACCTCACTAACCAAGCTATAAATTAAGAACCCAAATCAAATCAATTTATTCATCAAATATTCACAAAGAGGGGTAGAAATGCCTGATTCATACTAATGGTAATAGAAATCTACTTATCAGCTTGATTGCATCAATGTCACAAATAAAAACTCACAAGATGAAGTGGGAAGCGAGGTAGCACCCAGTGGCCTACACCGAGGCCCAGTGGCAATTGATGGGTGGCTTAAACTGGTCATTGGCTGTTGGTGGTGGCAAATATTATGTCGTCGACCGCTTTTTGGTCCTAAGTAGATCGTTTGTGAGAATTATGTGGCTATGCAATGCACTACTCCATTGGTTACTATTTCACTCACTCATGCCCAGCATCCCGATTTCAAACCCCTTTTTTTTGTAAATTGTGCAAACCCTAAGCAATTATTTTCGAAAACTTTGGGTATTCAAATGCTTTTAAAAATTTTAGGATTTTTTTGTCTTAAGAAAATATTTTATTTACGAACTAATTGTTGTGAATCCAAGTATATGGTTACTGTACCATCTATGGTTCAAGTGTTCGCCATCACCTCACGACAATGCATATGACATACAGGCATGCAGTCCATCTAAAATCCCATGGGACCTAATTTGGTGGTTCTAAACTACTTCTAATAGAGTGAGAGGAAATACTTGAGGAAGAGGGCCTTGTATATTCCCGCTTTATGATCTTAATGAAATTCGTCAAGTGAGAGGAAGGGTTGTCGCTCCAATAGCCCGCACAATATATGCTAATTACATCACTTAATTTCTTTTTAAAGTTGGGCATCAGATTTCAATTCGATATTTGAGAATTACGCTATTGGAAGCTGAGACGATAAGTTTGTCTCGAGCGAGGTTTAGCAATGCTTTCATTTGCTTGGTTCAGTAAATTGAATGGAAAATTCAAAATAAATAAAACATAGAAATATCTAAAGATTTCAAAAAACATCCAAAGATTTTGAGCAAAATATCTAAAGATTTTTAGAGAAAACATCTGAGATTTTTGTAAAATATTTGTAAATTTTTAGAAAAAATATTTGAGCCTTTAACCAAATTATCTAAAGATTTTTAGCTAAAATATCTGACATTTTTAGAGAAAATATCTAAGATTTTTTTGAAATATCTAAATTTTTTGGAAGGGGGAGCAAGGCCTATAAAAACCACATCCCCCTTCCTTTTTTACATGGCCCCCACTCTTTACTTTGTGCCATGGGGACTGCCACCTAGCCTCCCCTTCGTCCTCTGTCTCCCTCTTGCTTCTTTCTCCTAATTCAAAAAGAAGCCCACTTTTATCATCATCAAGTTGTAAACAATTATTTTTATAAGAAAGAGATATATCTTCCAGGTACGTTTACTGCTTGTACCTTTTGAAAATCCACATCTTTTTATATATATCAAAATATCAAAATGTACAGCTATTTGATGGATCATTTTTAAGCATTGTTTTGCCACATGTTTAAGTGGACCTACCAGTTATCAATTATCAGGGCTTATCTCCTCCAGTTCACCCACGCGACCTCATATTAAGCTTCATGATCAGCCTGGTAGGTGTACGCCCATTCAATGATTGCATTTTACATATAAGCTCATTAGTTTAGGTTCCAGTTTTAGGGAATAACCGACAACAGTTTTAATACAATTTCTCTATCTCTCTCTCTCTCTCTCTCTCTCTCTCTCTCTCTCTCTCCCCGATTTCAAACTGAAATGAATTGAAATACAACCGCTCACTGAAAAATAAATTTCTATCTTTACAGTATAAGGGTAAACGTTATAAGCTTCAGCTTAGTATTCAGATATCTGTTTTTATGTTTTAGATAAATAAATTTTGCAATCCTGAATTGACAATACCTCGTAAGCGAGGAGACTTTAATGGAGTTAGACAAGCTCATGGTGACATTTCATAGAGTTATGAGTCATCAGAGTGTACGCCACTTGGACTATGCATAAGCTATAACGCGTTATCATATTTGTGTAAGTGAATTAAGTAAGTCTTATCCTCTCTGGGATGGCAGTAACACCCTAACCTTGGCACTTCCGCTGTGCTGACCACTAATGGTTTGTTAAAGCAAACTAAGACTAGCTAAGTAATTAAGATTTAGGGCATTATAGTTGCGGTATCAAAGCCAGGTTTCATATTGCTATGAGCTTTAAGGTGTTCACTAGTCAAATTGAAGTGTTAACTGTGATGTCAGGTGTGAGTTTTGGGTATGGCATGAGTAAATAATGAGGATGCAATGAGCAAACTCATACCCCTTGGTGATAAGGCTAGTGACCTAATTTGACAACTTTATGAACCTTACCCTATAAAGGTTTAGTTCGTGGATTTCGAGTGATTTTTCGTGGTATTAAATTGTATCATAATAAAGTGCAACTATGTTATACTCTTGATCTTTTATTTTTCCCAGTAAATTCTTGTGAACAAATTAAAACCCATATGACTCTTCTTCTCTGAATTACATAAACGTGCTTGTGGGTTCTCTTATAAATTAAAAACTTGTCTGACACTCCCTTCTTGTAATCATCTCCACTTGAATTCCTACTGTCCTGTGGTCATTTGGATGTTGTGACCTTAGGGATTCCCACAAGAGAACCCTAATGCATGTCTTAGGTCAATACTTTGTACAATCTATTCTTGGCAAGCAATGATGTTCTACCAACCCTTACATATTTGATCATCACTTGAAATGTCTATCTTTATATATTGTCTGGCTTTTAAACTAATATCAAATCTTCTTTTCTCTAGATATCCAATGTTTAGGACCATTTGATCCCTACTACCCTCCATTCTTGAATCATTTGCCTTTATTGTTATTTCATTCTACCCACCTGATATTCCTATCATCTATATTTCATAATCTATCATCCACTTTTTACATTAAAATGTTACATTCGTAATATTTCTCATTGCTTTCAATCATTCACATACCTCTATCTTGATTGTTTTGGTTTATTTATTAACCTCATTCCCCCCTACTATTGCATGTTACCTTGATCTAGACTGGATGTTTGAAAGGTTTGGATTTATATAAGGCTTACCATTAGATTATGCCTTTCTTGTTGATGCTTGTCATTCTAACATTTCTCATATTTGTGGAGCTACCTCATCCTTAAAGTTGCTTCCTTCTACTACAATTATTTACCATCCCATTTTTTCGTTTCAAACTTCTAAAGGGTTGTGGATTCAAGAATACTCATACATTCTTTCTGGTATGATTAACCAGTTCCTGAATCTTATTGCTTATCACACAATGCATTCCTAATGAACCTGAAATACTTTTTGACACCCTGATAACTTTGATCCTCATCATCTTCCTCTCAATTTCATTAAGACTTATATCTATAGCCTACACCTTGTCCATATTGATAAGTCCGTATAGCTTGTTCAAATTACAGATGCAATTAAGCTTTTGTGAGTAAGGGTGAATCCTTTATTGTTGCAATTTTACCCTTTCTTTTACTTTTAAACTCCATTCATAAGTTATATTGAACTTTCTTTATTCCCTTCTCTCACCTTGCCTAAACTTATTCCCTATGAACAAGGGTCAACTTATTGTATCATGTTGATTGCTACTAGATGAAGCAAGTGGCATGCCTACTTAAGTCCAAGAGAGCCCCCACATCCCCCTTAATGCTCACAAGCTCCATGAAAGGGGGCTTGGTCTGTGTACTAATTTGGAGCTCCAATTTCAACTCCATTCTAAGCCCTTTGGGTGTGCTACTCTTATCATTTGGGAAGGCCAAGACTCCTCCTAAGGGTTTTATGCATCAAAATGGAGTTACAACCTCGGTAAGAATAAGGGAAGATCAAAACCGTAGGTTGCGCTTCCTCAGCCAGTTCTGGACAGAATGTAGTCCAAGTTTGTCTACCTTTTGGAGATGGTTTCTATGGTCATGATTGGATTATTGGCCACTCCCTTTAAGTTTAAATGTTGTCTTTCCAATAAGACAAGTTGCAAGGCATTTGGACTTCATTTGGTGGGTCAACAAGCAAGATGTTTCTAGACTATACAATCTGGGCGGATTCTAGCACAGTCCAAATATGGGGCCGATCAAGTTACCTTATTGAAGTCCAACTTTTGTGAAACGTTATGGCATGAAAGTTGATCTAAATATTTATCAAGTTAAATGCCCAAAGGATTCAAAAAGCACCCTGTTATGCTCCCTTTATCCAGCCCAAAGTAAAAGCAAAACATCCCTTTATCTAGTTCTAGCCTAGCCAGTTGTACTGGGTTGTTCCTTGGGTTTCTATGTGTACTTTTTGCAGCAAATTACTTGTGCTAACGTTCTTAGGGCCTTTTATAAGTCTGACACCTCATTTAAGGGCATTATTAACCCTAATGAGGTTGACAAAGCTAGTGGTGATGTGTTAGGGTACTTAGGGTGACCGATTAGATGTTTTCCCCTTCCCTAAGTGTACTTTTGTTTCCCCTTTTGACTTTTGAGTTGGTTTGGCTGAGTTTAGACATATAAAGCTAGCAAACTCACTTGTAAGGGGCATTCAATTCAGATTATATGCAATGAGCTAAAAGCTTTCTCTCAAAATCTTAAGTTCTCTTTATCCTTTCTCAAAGGTGGTGAGTCTTGAGTGGAACCTATATAGAATTGTGGGTGGCATAGCCTTTAAATAATTCTTGGTGGATCCTTAGTCTTGATTGGTGGCCTAGCCTTTAAATCAAGTCATATCTTGTTTCTAAGAGGAAATTTAAAACTAAACTCAAGCTAGCTTCGTTCGGCCCATCCCGTTATGCTCTATTTGGTATCAGGGTTAATCCAGGTTGGTGGTCTTAAGTGTACTCCATATTTCCTTGTTGTTTCTACTCATTTTAATTGTGAAACCATGTGCTTTTAGCCTACTTCTAACAACCAATTATCTACCTCCCAAATCCGAAACCAAACTACCTTCCAAGACCACAAAAAACCTAGCTCTTCAAAAGAACCATGACCCAACTCCTCCTTAGGCATACAAGCCTTAACCTACGTTTGATTTCCCCACTAAAATCCCTCTTTTTCTCCTCAAAGGATCCATTAAAATAGCCCAAATATGAACCCCCAACCAAAACCCCTCAAAAGGCTTCCAACCACAAAAACTATGGAAACTGACCAGCAACTAAGCACTGCCACTCCATGCCTTAGGGATGACCATGCTAACCTCATAGTGCCAGAATTATAGCACAGCCTCCCCGTGCCTCCAAGCATGACAGTGCCTTCCTTTCCCTAGCCTATTTTGACACCGTGCTTCCCTAGTACGATCGTGCCTTCCTCTTTCCGAGCCCATAACCTCTTCTCTCCTCCTTTTCCAATTCCACCATGTCTAATGAAGAAAAACATTCCACGCATTCTCCCCAACCAGTAAGGGTACCAAGAGGTACGAGCTTAGAACAAGCTTATATCATAAGACAAGATAATGCCATCTTGAGCCTGCCTACAACAAAGTGTGACACAAATTAGTAGGCAACTTAAACAAATGATCACATAGTTCACAGCCCTCTAAGAAGGCCAACAAGCTCCAGAATCGAATGGTCATGGGGATGAAGATGACTATTCTAGTGATTCAAGTATGGGAAGCAATCCAAGAAGGGGAGATAGGAGAACTCCTAGTGACAAATTTAGAGATATCAAAGTTAAGCCCCCAGAGTTCAATGGCAACTAGAATCACGATGAGTACCTTGAATGGGTTCAAGCCATGGACCGAATCTTTGAGGCCAAAGGCTATGATGATGAGAAAAGTTTCAAGATTGCTAGCCTTAAACTCACAAGGTATTCTTCCTTGTGGTTTGAAAATGTCAAGAAGCAACGGGCTAGAGAAGGAAAAAGGAAGATCAACTCATAGGAGAAGCTTAAGTCTCTTATGAACAAGAGGTTCCTTCCCAAAAGTTATAAGCAAGATATCTACAACTGGCTATTCTCACTCAAGCAAAACAATATAAGTAAGGGTGAGTACATGAGGGAGTTTGGACAACTCCTCTTGAGGGGAGGCATCCACGAACCCCAAGAGCAAATCGTGGCTCGATTTCTCAATGGGCTAAACCCCCTTATTGCTAAGAAGGTGGAACTTCAAACTTATTTCACCTTAGATGATGTCTTTAAGTTACCTCTTAATGTTGAGAAGAGAAGGAAGGAAAAGAGGATCTTCACTAAGCCATTTCCTAAGAAGCAAGCAAGCTTAAAACCTCCTTTCAAGCCCTTCATTCATCCTAAACTCGAAGGCACCTCATGGGTTGACAAGGTAAGGCCGTGGCTCTGCCTTCACCAAAGGAATTGCCTAAGAAGCTTTAAGGCAAGGAGTGCTTTAAATGTCAAGGGTATGGACATTTCCAATATGATTATCCTAACCGAAGGGTCATGACCATGCAAGAAGTTGAGGAAGTAGATGCCCTATTGATGGAGACTCAAGATGAAGCTCATGAGGCAAAGTCGGACCACATGGAAGAAGAGACTCAACTTGAGGCCGATGAAGGTAAACTACTTGTCTTGAGTAGGGTTTACACACCCAAGGCACTCCTTATGACAAGGCTCAAAGGGGCATAATCTTTCACTCTCGGTGTACCATACAAGACAAGGTTTGCAATTTGATCATCGATGGAGGAAGTTGCACTAATGTAGCCTCCACTACTCTCATTGAAAAGCTTAAAATTCCTACCATCTCACATCCCAAGCCTTACTCCCTTAAGTGGCTTAACAATGGTGGCTCCATTAAGGTATCTAAGCAAGCACTCATCTCTTTTTCAATTGGGAAGAAATATAGAGATAATGTCCTTTGTGATGTGGTGCCGATGAGTGCATGTCATATACTTTTGGGTTAGCCTTGGCATTTTTGATAGGCGTGTCATACATGATGGGTTCTAGACCACTTACTCCTTGATCATTGATAAGGAAAAGATAGTCTTAAACCCATTACCTCTAAACCAAATCCACAAAACTAAGCCTGAGATGAGAAGTGAGAAAAAGAGAGACCTTCTCATGTTGAGTGAGACATGGGTTGAGAGAGCTTTAAGCAAGGGTAAGCAAGTTCTAGTTTTACTCATGCTTGCAAGCAACAAAAGTGAGGAAGAGATTCCCTTACACCCCCTAATCCGCCCCCACCTTTCACAACACTAAGATGTCTTCCCACAAGATCTACCACCCGGCCTTCCTCCAATCCGAGGCATTAAGCACCAAATTGACCTTATTCCCGGTGCTCCACTTCTTAATAAGGCTGCTTATAGGTCTAATCCCCAGGAGACTAAGGAACTCCAAAGGCAAGTTGATGAATCGATGGCAAGAGGTTATGTAAGAGATAGTATGAGCCCATGCTCAGTTTCGGCTCTGTTAGTGCCTAAGAAGAATAGTACCTTTTGTATGTGTGTGGATGGTAGGCCCATAAACAGCATTATTATAAAGTAGAGGTACCCTGTACCTAGATTTGATGACATGGTTGATGAACTACATGGCTCTTCCATCTTCTCTAAGATTGACTTGAGAAGTGGGTATCATAAAATCCATATGAAGGAAGGGGATGAGTGGAAGATGACATTCAAGATAAAGGGTGGGCTTTATGAGTGGCTAGTGATGCCTTTCGGCCTCTCCAATGCCCCTAGTACATTTATGAGGTTAATGAATGAAGTCTTGAGACCGTTTCTTGGAAGATTAGTGTTGGTTTATTTTGATGACATTCTAGTCTATTCTAAGAGTCAAGAGGACCACCTACACCATTTAGAAGAGGAATTCAATGTCTTAAGAGCTCAAAGGCTCTTTGGCAAGTTGGAGAAATGTGAGTTCTTTTCATCCCAAGTTACCTTTTTGGGGTATGTTGTCTCCAAGGATGGTATCTCCATGGATCAAGCTAAGGTTGAAGCCATTAAGTCATAACCTACTCCTACCTCCATCACCGAAGTTAGGAGCTTTCATGGCTTGGCATCCTTTTGTAGGAGGTTCATTAAGAGATTTAGCACCCTTACAGCCCCCATCACTGAGTGCATGAAGAAGGGATCATTTGAGTGGACCAAGGCTGCCCATGTCTCTTTTAAGAAGCTCAAAGCCAAGCTATGTGAGGCCCCGGTGTTAGCCCTTCTCGATTTTGACAAGCTCTTTGAAGTTGATTGTGATGCAAGTGGAGTTAGTATAGGGGCTGTCCTCATGCAAGATCAATGCCCTATTACTTATTTTAGTGAGAAACTCAATGGCTCAAAGAAGAACTACTCAACATATGACAAAGAGTTATATGCATTGGTGAGAAGGTCGAAATAGTTTGTCCTCTATTCGGACCACGAGGCCTTGAAGTATTTGAGTGGCCAACATAAACTCAATCTAAGATATGCTAAATGGGTTGAGTTCTTGCAAGGTTTCTCATTTGTGGCCAAGCATAAGAAGGGGAGCACCAACTTGTTACGGATGCTCTTTCAAGGTGGCATTCCCTACTAGCCGTGATGGAAGCAAGGGTCCGAGGCTTCCCATTCATCCGTGATCTCTATCAAGAGGATGAGGATTTCAAACAATACCTCCATGATTAAGAAGGCAGCAAACATGGTCCCTATACTCAACAAGAGGGCTTCTTATTCAAGGGTAACAAGCTTTGTATCTCAAGGGGACCTATCCAAAAGCTTCTTGTGAAGGAAGTCCATGGAGGAGGTCTAGCCGGCCATTTTCGATCAACAAGATCATTGACATGCTCAAAGAACACTTCTATTGGCCTAAAATGGGTGGTGATGTTCATGAAGTGATTTCTAACTGCTCTCGTTTTCAACAGGCCAAAAGTCAATTTCACCAAGGGACGTATACCCAATTGCCCGTCCCTAATGGCCCATGGGACAATGTGAGCATGGACTTTATAGTTGCCTTCCCTAGGACTTATAGGGGCAAGGATTCTATTATGGTGGTGCTGGACCGTTTCTCAAAGATGGCTCACTTTATTCCTTGTGAGAAGACCGATGATCCAACTCACATAGCCCATCTCTACTTCAAGGAAATTTTTAGGCTTCAAGGTATTCCTAAGAGCATTGTGTCGGATCGAGATGTAAAGTTTTTTAGTCATTTTTGGAGATGCTTGTGGCGACTTCTCGGTACCAAGCTCTTGTATAGCACCTCCCACAATCCACAAACTGACGGCCAGATAGAGGTCACCAACAAGACACTTGCTACTCTACTTCGGAGTTTGGTGAGTAAGAACCTCAGGGACTAGGATCTCAAACTTCCCCATGCTGAGTTTGCATACAACTAAACTCTAAGCTTTGCCACTTCTCACTCTCCCTCTAAGACATGCTACGATATCAACTCTCTAACTCCACTAGAACTCATACCACTTCCCTTTGAGTCAACAGTGAGTTATGAGGCTGAGGAAAACGCTAAGGAGATGAAGAAACTACACCAATAGATTTGAGCCAAGATTGAGAAGACCAATAAAATGTACAAGGCTAGGGCCAACAAGCACCGCAAGGCTATCACCTTCAAACCCAGGGATTTGGTGTGGTTACACTTGATAAAAGAGAGGTTTCTATCAAGGAGGAGAAACAAACTCATGCCAAGAGGGGATGATCCTTTTAAGGTCCTTGAGAAGGTGAATGATAATGCCTACAAGCTAGAGTTACCAGGGGATATGCGTGTATGCCCTACATTCAATGTGGGTGATCTCACACCCTACCTTGAAGATGAAGAAGATGGTGATGATTTGAGGGCAAATCACAATCAATAAGGAGAGGATGAAGCAAGTGTCATGCCTACTCAAGTCCAAGAGAGCTCCCACGTCCTCCTTAATGCTCACAAGCTCCATCAAAGGGGGTTTGGTTTGTGTACTGATTTGGAGCTCCAATTTAAACCCCATCCTAAGCCCTCTGGGTGTGGTACTCTTATTATTTAGGAAGGCCAAGAGTCCTCCTAAGGGGTTTATGCATCAAAATAGAGTCACACCCTCGGTAAGAATAAGGGAAGTTCAAAACAGTAGGTTGCGCTTCCTCAGCCAGTTCTGAACAGAATGTAATCCTAGTTTGTCTGCCTTTTGTAGATGGTTGATGCAATCATGATTGGGATTATTGGCCACTCCCTTTAAGTTTTAAATGTTAGCTTTCTAATCAGAGAAGTTGCAAGGCATTTGGACTTCATTTGGTGGGTCAAACAGTAAGATACTTCTAGACTATACAATCTAGGTGGATTCCAGCACAGTCCGAATATGAGGCTGATTAGGTTACCTTATTGAAGTCCAACTTTTGTGAAACTTGAAGGCATGAAAGGTGATTTAAATATTTATCAGGACAAATTCCCAAAGGTAAGCACCCCTTATGCTGCCTTTATCCAGCCCAAAGTATAAGCAAAACATCCCTTTATCCGGTTCCAGCCTAGCCAATTATACTAGGTTGCTCCTTGGGTTTTTATGTGTACTTCTTGCTAAAAATTGCTTGTCTTGATGTACTTAGGGCCTTTTGTAAGCTTGACACCTCATTTAAGGCCATCATTAACCCTAATGAGGTTGACAAAGCTAGTGGTGATGTGTTAGGGTCCTTAGGGTGACCGATTGGATGTTTTCCCCTTCCCTAAGTGTACTCTTGTTTCCCTTTTTTACTTTTGAGTAGCTTTGGCTGCGTTTAGACATATAAAGCCAGCAAACACACTTGTAAGGGGCATTTAATTCGGATTATATGCAAGGAGCTCAAAGCTTTCTCTCAAAATCTTAAGTTCTCTTTATCCTTTCTCAAAGGTGGTGAGTCTTGAGTGGAACCTTTATAGAATTGTGGGTGGCATAGCCTTTAAACAATTCGTGGTGGATCCTTAGTCTTGATGGGTGGCCTAGCCTTTAAATCAAGTCATATCTTGTTTCTAAGGGGAAATTTAAAACTAAACTCAAGCTAGCTTCATTCGGTCCATCCGGTGTATGCTTCACTAGAAGTCATTAAAGTGTAACTGAAGTACCTTTCCTACCAAAATGGTTCCAGCCCTTTCTATCAAGCCCCTCTAGGGTTGTTATTTATATGTCCTGTCTTATTTCCTGTTATGATTAGAATGATTCCATATCATTCCTAGTTATACTACGCACAATTTGATATGTATAACTCCACCTCCTAGCTCTCTTTTAAATGGTATAGAACGTTCAAAGGATATTGCCCATCTTCTGGTTTTTCTCACGGCCCATGTTTGAAAATCATGATGTTCATGGCCTATTCTTTCTGAAATTCTTGATCTAATCATGGCTCACTTATTCTAGCCATTTCATGACAATCCATCTTCTATCAGTCACTTCTAACTTTGTTGTTATTCCTTTTAAGAGTAATGACTATGCCAATTATCATTTCCGCCCATTATTCTTACCCTCAAACAAATTCAACTTTAGCTACTAAACCTTTGGCTAGTCTCAATGAAGAAGGTCAAATTCAGAAACAAAGTGGTGCCTTAGGAACATTGGGCCTCATAGAATCATCCTTGCTAAAGATAAACCTAGTGACTGCCGATTGACCTTATCATTCCTGATGGTTTATGACGAGTGCCTAGAGTGATAAAAGATTATATGGCCAACCACTTTACAATAAGAAGGTACCTTTGATCAAGGTTGTATACACTACCGATGCCTCATCAGAAACCACCTACGAGGCTGAAGAAGAAATAGGAACCAAATTCCTTATCCACATTAGGGTAATTCAACTACATCTTTCAGATTTGCAAGTTTCAGGGGCGAAACGTATTTCAAACGGGAGATGTTGTAACGGCCTGAGCATAATCCATGTTAATTACCTCAGTTAATTTAGTTTAAACTTGAAAGCATTTTGATTTGACACTTAAAACGTTTATGCTATTACGGGCTGAGAGAAAAAGTGACCTCGAAACAAGGTTTAGCAATGTCTTATATCATTTGCTTGCTTCAACAAATTATAATATCCAAGGTTTTCAACCCTAGGCCAAATGTTTGAGTTAACATTTTATTAACTTGTTTGATTAATTAAGCTAGGTTGGACTATTTGTTTGCGAATCAATTAGGTGTAATATTTATACGAAGTGATTTTGTAATTTCCTGATTTAGTACGCAATTACGTAAAATTAGTGAATTCATTAATTAGGTAGCCAAGACATGATTGTGTAAAATCGGTAAGTGGAGTGAGAATGTTCAAGACTGAGATTGAATGAGACCAGACTAATTAGCACTAGGATCGATTTATTAAGTGAGACCAAAAGAACAATAAACAAAAACAAAGACAAAAAAAGGGCACGAAAAGGGGGGGTCGAGACCCCCCTTCCTCTTCGGGAAAATAGGGAACCAGGGGTTTTTCTCTACCCAGCCCCCGATGCACATAATAACCCTACGTCTCCTCCACCTGCCCAACACAGCCACAGCGAAGAGAGAGAGAGAGAGACAGAGATCGAGCGAGATGGAGGAATAAGAGGAAAGAGAGAGGAGAAGACGGCGGTGAAAGTGGCGGAAGGCGACCACGGCGGCGAACACAAGCCATCACAAAGCCCCAAGCCTAGACCCGGGTTTGGCAACCACTAAGGGCCACCCGAACCAAGCATTTGGGATTAGCATATGGGAAGCCCAACACCATCACCATGACCACCACTTCGACTACCACCGAGCTGGTCTGACCTAATCTGGGCAGCCAAGGGCTAGGACTCAGTGAGGGAGGAAAGGCATGTGAATAGAAGCAGTCCCGACGCCTGGACAGCAACAAAGAAGAGATTAGGAGACGCGCGACTTGACTTCAAATTAGCCCAATTAGCCCAAGAGTTGGGTCTCTAGCATGGATTCGAGGTGGTTGTTTCTCCCCTCTTAAATTATTACTAGTTCATAATGAATTTTACTGATTTTAGTTGATGTATGTCTGAATCTGAGTTAGTAATTAGTACTTGGAGAATTTAGGATGGAAATTAAGTAATTATAATGATGATGCTAATTTCAGGATTCTTGCATGTCAAGTTGAAGCCTAGTCTACTGATCGATTAATTTGGAGAATTGTAAAACAAGCGAAGTTATGCTAAAAGCTACTGTTAGTTCAGTTTTCGGGTGCCCAAAATCTGTTTAGAAGGGCGCATGTGAACGTTATACCCTATGTTGCTAACCGGGTGGTTAAGGTATTCATAGAGCAAGTAGAGTTTAGGGATTATATGATTAGCAAATTGGGCACCCTATGAGTAAAGAATGCTTTGAATCGATGCATGTTAAGTTAGTTAATTCATGTTTAAGAATGGCCTTGAACCCAAGAATGCTTTAAATTAATGCATGCTAATTTGGTTAGTTCATGCTTGAAATGACCTTGAAATGATCGAATAACCATGGTTAAATGAAAATAAACTCAAAAGCCTTAATGTGAGTAGATTATGCTTTTGAAAATAACATAAATTGGACATGCTTTTCCCTAATTATGAATCATGAATGCAAACTTAGTTTCATGCCTTGTTAGTTCAGTTCGGTTCGCTGGGGGCTTTAATTAAACTAATGATATATATATATTCATATATGTCATAATGTGTCGCTAGATGGGTGCTGCTTGCTCAGTAAGTCAATATGTCGCTGTTACATGTTTCATTATGATTCTTGTGATAAAGTTCTATGATTGCAAAATTAAAACTGAGTTGGTAGTTGGATGGCTGGAGGTTGAGCTAATGAGAGTTTTTGGGGAACTTTGTAGTTAGTGTTGTGGGAGGAGGAAGCCTGAGTTGTCATTGACCGTAATCGTGTGGATTGTGAGGCCATGTGTGCGCCTTATTCTACCAAGTTGAATTATGAAGTGTTTGATTATGTTACGTTTGAACCCCTCACCTTCATGTCATTAAGCTTTATCATGTGTGTGAGGCTGAAATTTTTAAAAAAAAAGGCTTTTCATGGTTCAAAATGAAAGTAGCCATACATATTAGCGAATGATGGCTAATTTTAGCTATACAAATGCAATTTTAAGGCTTAAAGAATTTTAAAAAGGAGTGCATTGCATGAGAATTGATTTCGCTGCAAGAGACAGCAAACTTATTAGCCGCTATACCCATATGCTTTAATTAGCTAAGACATCGTTCCTAAGAACAATGAGATGGGGGGGAACCTGCTAGAACGGGGGAATCTCTAGCTTAGGGAGTAGTCCCAGTAGTGGGAAACACTAGAAGACCCTGACGAAGGTGTACGTCCAATTATGTAGCCATTCCGAGAGTAAGAGATTAGCATAAGTGGTAGTCTCACTAAGGATTGAGAATAGATCTCACCTAACTAGCACATTATGATGATCTTATACCCATAGTATTTTCCTAATAAGTAAGAGAAGCAGTTGGCATTCTACCATTTTAAGTACTCCAGGAAAAGAAAGATTTTAAGGGCCATTAAGTGGCTAGTTCGAGTGAGAATCGAAAAGCTTATAACAGTTATTAGAGGACTAATACGAAAGAGATTTGTTTTCAAAATAATATGAGCCTTAAGAGGGTAAGTAAAGTATTTTCAAGAAAAAGAAAGAAAGCTTTCTGTGCATGTCCTATGCATTTCTTATGAATAAGATCCAAGTATAGTTTGAATGAAATTTCAAATAAACTGTAGCCATATCCTTATAATGCATCGAGCATATAAGTTTTTAAATGTGCATATTCTTTAAAGAAAACATGAGTCACCGCATCTTCAATTTGAGTATTTGAAAGCACTTTTGCTCTATCCTCGTTGCTTACTTGCTTTTGTGCCTAAATGCTTGATCATTAGGGAAGTTTGGTCATCAAGAGCTGAGCAATAAGTTTTGAGTGGATAGTATGAAGCTTAAGGGTGTTGATGATTCCTTTTTGGGACTATGGTTCACTAATATGATAGTAATATATAAATCACTTGTGCCTGCTACTTATCATTGTTGTCTATAAATGGTTTTGGTTTTTGAGGAGTCAGGAAGTACTCACTAAGCATGTGGTAGCTCATCCCATTACTATTTCCCCTTTTCCATGTTTTTATTGCGACAAGTAGAAGTCAATTTACTTACGCCGGGTTGGAGTATACCCTTGCTTTGAAAAGCTGTCATGTGTGCACATACAGGAGTGGATTCATGTGTTAAACGATGTAATATAATGTATCCCTAGAGTTGTAAATGTATGTAAATAAAGTATACTAGTTCATATAATGCTTGTTGTTTATAAGTCGCTCTGTTTGGCCATGTGAGCCAACCATTTGATTAGCCAATTATCCATTTTAGTTGAAGTTAGTTATATTTTAGGATGTAAATGCCAGTACTTTGGATGTATGATCTGTTAAGTTGTATCTTTTCTTTCCTTCTTTATTATTGAACTATATTGTTCAGTGCACTCCGGGGGAAGGGCCCATAGAGTTGTGGGCTTCAGCGTATAGCCGTTGACCTTATTTTAGAGTTCTTTATGCTTCTGTTGATTGCTATGATTTAATATAGGGCTTTAAGCCTGAGAAATGGTTAGTTTTTAGGCGAGACTCTGTCCATATCGCCCTAGAATTTCAGTAGGATTTAAGAAGTCGTTAATGCCCTTGACCCTAGGGGTCGGGGGGTGTTACAGATGGTATCAACGGAAGGTCCTATGACCATAGGCTGTGACCTGAGTCTTGCATTTCATATAGTCGCCTAGGAACATGTTGTGATAATGTGACATATGCCATACTCTGTGTGCAAGTGTGCCTTACGCTATGGTTGTTTACGACTTATGTGTGGCCCAAGTGGGTTAATTGATTAAAAGTGACGAGTTATACATTAGGGTATGAGTCAAATAGGCCCCACACACCTTGAGGTTGCATTATGGGTGCTCCATTGGTGCAATGTGTTCCTAACGTGCTAATTAACGTCATTGATTGACTTTTATGTGGTTCAGTTAAGCCGACTGGATAAATGTGAGCCGTGCGTTAAAATGTGAACCCAATTGACTTGCACCTTCTTATGTGAGCTAAGTGATGGTTCGAATAGTAAAAACATTTATCCATGCACCCTGATAAGACAATCGAAAGTTAGAGCGCGTTCATTTAAACTCGAATGATCGAAAACCTTTTTCCAAGCTCATTCTTTGCCTCTACATGCAGATTGCTCCTCAGGCCCTACAATAGACAGAGCATATGTGCTTAGAGATGGTAGAGAAGAGGCTAAAAATGGATAAGTTATTTTCCATCTTAAATTCAAGATTTTGAAATGTTAATATCCGTCTGGCTATTGAGTTAGGTTTTACCTTACACTGAATAACTTGCGTTCTTTTGGCAATGATGAGTGAGTTAGATCCACTAGTCATGTCCTTGTGCTATGCCTGTCTATATGCTGCTTGTAAATGTGTACATGCTAAGATGTATACATCAATGGAATCATTCGTAGTGGACTAGGAGGGGAATGATTAAAGAACCATAGCTGTGATCGATGATCCTACTAAATGATACCCACCTTTTATTTTGAATTCTAAATTGCTTGAAGAAATTAGAGGATATTCTCATATACATACCTGAATGATTAAGTGTTAGTAGTAGGATCTCATTGAACATTGCGTGAATGTACTTGTCATTCCCTATCTTTTTTATTATTGCCTGTATAAGTGCATTACTCGCTTTCTATCATACAAATTGTTATTCACGATGTGGGGTGCCAATGTTTTTGCTAGAATGAACCTCGATACACCTAGAAAGAGTAAGGCAGGAAGAACCTAGCAGACTTTGGAATTGTACATAGTAAATAACTCCTACTAAGGTGAGCAACCTATACAGTAAGACTTCTATGATCACCTATAGGACAGGCATGCCTCATCGGACCTCAACACATACCAAGAGGACCATTAATGTCGACTATACTCAAATAATCATAGCCCATTGGATGCCAATCTTTCCCAAAATTGGAAGAGCTTTAAGGCATGCCATTCACTATAGGTTGCAAATGGGGATTACACGTGAGTACACACATCTAGGGGTTTCCCCATGAGGTAACCCCATGAGTTTCAAGGTCTTAAGAAATAAATATGACCTTATGTACTGCATGAAGCCATAGGAGTACCTATGGATAGGACTATTGTGAGTGGTTGTTGATGTGTTTGTGTTCAAAAGCTAAGAAAATGGGCTTTCGGTGACTGCTTGGCTTGAACTCAATTAAACATATGACAGTATTAGTCGAGTGAATGGATTTATGCTGTTAGTTGCACAACATGACCCTTGAATCATCATTTACAATCCATGAATTCTATTTCCTCATGTTATAGTTAAAGTAATTGAACATGATGCATGTAATGCATGATTAGATGACAATAGAGTTATATTTGCATGTATTCACATTGATGGAAGGGTATACCTTATGTGTAAGAGAGGTAGCATGGTAGAACATTCAAGATCTTATCAGTATAAATATAAATACTCACATTCGTTATACATGGTCATTGATGGATTATAGGAGTTGGGTCACCGACTAGTTGTGTGTGTGAGTGAACTGCAAAGTGTATGAGCTTCTTGGTACCTGTTTTGAGCCTGTATGGGATGTAATTGAGTTGGATGCACAGTCTACCATGTGTGGCTTATTGCGTGATGTGATTTTTGGCACGTTACTTGCATTGTATGACTCCTATTGCTTCCTATTATAGCTTGAGTGGCCGGATGTGCATATATTAAATGCATGACCTAGTGACTATCGGAATTTGGATTTACATGTGCTCACCGTCACATATCTTATGTTTACTAATGATAACATGCTAGTACCTCGTGTTTAGGGGCCAACCTCTATTTAAATACGTAAATGCCTATGTGCTTCATGTGATGCGTTGATGTGTAGGTGTACTTGCGGTCATATGCGAGCCTTCACTATAACCCCTAGTCCCTAAAGTCATGGAACATGTAGTTAAAGTGTCTGATTGAAGGGTTTTAGGGCGGTTTGACTATATAATGGTAAATATTTATGCATCGTCATTAGGATATGGGCATGTCGGTTTACCTGCCTGGTCGAGTTAGAGAGAAACTAACTCCCTAAACCAATGTGATTAAGCTAATGTAATTACCGCACCTGTTGTTGCTCATGTAACTATACCAGATGACGGAATATCCTTTATTGGGACTATGTTTCCTAAGCTATTCTATGCTTTACCCTAGCAACATGCTTCATATATACTGAAACGTGGATTAACTCCGTAGATTATGCTTGATTTTAAAGTGCGACTTCGTTGCGAACATATGTATAGCTCTTGTGTGTTGTCATTTATATAATGCTACGTGATGCTACATGATGCTTATGTGATTCCCTTACTACTGTAATGTGTTATAGGAGTCTCCAAGTTAACCATTTTGATTTTAGAGGTGACTTAAGTTCATGTTTTAGAAAGAAACTACCTATATATGACCTTAATGTTGTTATAGCCTAATTGCCATACTGTTAATGTGATGCCCATACATAGAGTGATTGTTTACTATGTAGATTGAGTCTAGATAATTAAAAGTCTATTTTCCATTTTAAAACAAGCTTAATATGGTTTTCCACACCAATTTATTTGCCCCTCTTCTATGCGATTGCCCTCGACACCTAAATAGAGTGAGTAGCCGCTTGAAGAGTATTGGCGAGGAGGAGACAGGACATCATAAGTCTCTTTCTCAATTTGAATTAATTGTAAACCATAATTTTGGATCCTAGTGCAGATTGTGTAGATCCTATTGTAAATTGTGGAGATCTTAGTACGTGTAAGCATCTTGTGTTTGACTGAACTGTGAACTTTGGAATTTCGAGGATGAATTCTTTTAGGGGGGAAGAATGTAATAACCGAGGTTTTCAACACTAGGCTAAACCTTTGAGTTAATATTTTATTAACTTGTTTGATTGATTAAGCTAGGTTGGACTATTTGTTTACAAATCAATTAGGTGTAATATTTATACGAAGTGATTTGGTTAATTTTCCTGATTTAGTACGCAATTATGTAAAATTAGTGAATTCGTTAATTAGGTAGCCAAGACATGATTACGCAAAATCGGCAAGCTGAGTGAGAATGTTCGAGACTGAGATTGAATAAGACCGGACTAATTAGCACCAGGATCGATTTATTAAGTGAGACCAAAAGAACAACAAACAAAAACAATGACAAAAAAAAGGGGGAATGAAAAATGAGAGGTCGAGACCGCCTTTCCTCTTCGGGAAAATGGGGAGCCGGGGAGTTTTTCTCTGCCCTGCCCCCATCAGACCACCAGAGAGAAAGAGAAGGAGAGAGAGGGGAGAGGGGTGGTGGCGGCGGCAGCAACGTCACCCTGGTACGCATGCTAGCCCTACGTTTCCTCCACCGGCTTGACGCAGCCAACGCGAAGAGAGAGAAGGAGATCGAGCGAGAAGGAGGAATGAGAGGAAAGCGAGAGGAGAAGGTGGCGGCGAAGGTGGTGGAAGGCGACCACCAGCGGCAAACACGAGCCATCACAAAGGCCCAAGTTTAGACTCGGGTTTAGCGACCACTAAGGGCCACGCAAACCAAGGCTTCGAAACTAGGGTTTTGGAAGCCCAACACCAGCACCACGACCACCACCTCAACTACCACCGAGGTGGTCTGACCTGATCTGTGTGGCTAAGGGCTAGGACTGAGAGAGGGAGGAAAGGCATGCAAATAGAAGCAGTCCCGACGTTTAGACAACAGCGAAGAAGAGATTAGGAGGCCCGAGACTCGACTTCAAATCAGCCCAATTAGCCCAGGAGTTGGATCCTTAGAATGGATTCGAGGTGGCTGTTTCACCCCTCCTAAATTATTACTAATTTTTAACAAATTTTACTAAGTTTAGTTGATGCATGTCTGAACCTGAGTTAGTAATCAACACTTGGAGAATTTAGAATGGAAATTGGGTAATTATAATGATGATGCTGATTTCAGGATTCTTGTATGTTGAGTTGAAGCATAGTCTACTGATCGACTAATTTGGAGAATCATAAAACAAGCGAAGTTATGCTAGAAGCTACTATTATCTCAGTTTTGATGTGCCCAAAATATATTTAGAAGGTCGTATGTGAATGATATACCCAAGGTTGCTAACCGGGTGGTTGAGGTATTTGTAGAGGAAGTAGAGTCTAAGGGTTATATGATTAGCAAATTGGGCACCCTGTGAGTAAAGAATTCTTTGGATCAATGTATGTTAAGTTAGTTAATTTATGTTTAAGAATGGCCTTGAAACATCCTAAGAATGCTTTAAATCAACACACGCTACTTTGGTTAGGTTATGCTTGAAATGACCTTGAAATGACCTAATAACCTTGGTTAAATAAAATAGATTCAAAAGCCTTAATGTGACTATATTATGCTTTTGAAATTAACATAAATTGGACATGCTTTTCCCTAGCTGTGAATTATGAATACAAAGCTAGTATCATGCCTTGTTAGTTCAGTTTGGTCTGCTGAGGCCTTAATTAAACTAATGATATATATATTCATATATACCATAATGTGTCACTGGATGGGTGCTGCTTGCTCAGTAAGTTAATATGTCGCTATTGCACGTTTTATTATGATCCTTGTGATAAAGTGCTATGATTGTGAAATTAAAATCGAGTTGGTAGTTGGATGGCTTGAGGTTGAACTCATGAGAGTTTTTTAGATTCTTTATGGTCGGTGTTGTGTGAAGAGGGAGCCTGGGTTGTGATTGACCGCAACAGTATGGATTGTAAGGCCATGTGTGTGGCTTATTCTGCCAAGTTGAATCATGGAGTATTTGAATGTGCTATGAGTGAACTCCTCCCCTTCATGTCATTAACGTTTATCAAGTTTGTAAGGGTGAAAATTTGAAAAAGAAGGCTTTCTGTAGTTGAAAATAAAAGTAGCCATACCTATTAGCGAATGATTGCCTATTTTTAGCTATACGAATGCAGTTTTAAGGCTTAAAGAATTTTAAAAAGGAGTGCATTGCATGGTAATTGATTTCGCCATAAGAGGCAGCAAACTTATTAGCCGCTATGGCCATACGCTGTAATTGGCTAAGATATCATGCGTAGGAACAATGAGATGGAGTGAACCTGCTAGAACGGGGAATCCCCAGCCTAGGGAGTAGTCCCAGTAGTGGAAAACCCTAGAAGACCCTGACAAAGGTGTAGGTCCAATTATATAGCCATCCTGAGAGTAAGAGACTAGCGTGAGTGGTAGTCTCACTAAAGGTTGAGAATAGATCTCACCCGACCAACACATTATGATGATCTTATGCCCATAGTATTTTCCTAATAAGTAAGAGAAGTGGTTGGCATTTCACCAATTTAAGTATTTCAAGAAAAAGAAAAATTTTAAAGGCTACTAAAGGCCAGTTCGAATGCGATTCGAAAAACCTATAAGGGTCATTAGAGGACTAATACGAAAGAGGTTTCTTTTTAAAAGAATATGAGCCTTAACAGGCTAAGTAAAGTATTTTCAAGAAAAAGAAAGAAAGCTTCCTGTGCATGTCCTGTGCATATCTTATGAATGAGATCCAAGTATAGGTTAAATGAAATTTCAAATAAAGTGTAGCTATGTCATTCTAATGCATCGAGTGTATAAGTTTTCAAATGTGCATATTCTTTAAAGAAAACATGGGTCACCGGGTTTTCAATTTGAGTATTTGAAAGCACTTTTGCTCTGTCGTCGTTGCTTACTTACTTATGTGCCTAAATGTTTGATCATTATGGAAGTTTGGTCATCAAGAGCTTAGCAATAAGTTTGAGTGACTATTATGAAGCTTAAGGGTTTGATTCCTTTTTGGGACTACGATTGTCTAATATGATAGTAATATATAAATGACCTGTGCCTGCTACTTATCATTATTGCTTGTAAATGGTTTTGGTTTTTAAGGAGTCAGGAAATACTCACTAAGCATATGTTAGCCCATCCCATTACTATTTTCCCTTTTCCCAGGTTTTCATTGTGACAGGTAGAAGTCAATTTACTTTCGCCGGGTTGGAGTCTACCCTTGCTTTGAAAAGGTGTTATGTGTGCATGTACAGGAGTGGATTCACGTGTTAAACAATGTAATATAATGTATCCCTGGAGTTCTAAATGTATGTAAACAAAGTAGACTAGTTCATTTAATGCGCATTGTTTATAGGTCGCTCTGTTTTGCCATGTGAGCCAACCATTTGATTAGCCAGTTGCCCTTTTTAACTAAAGTTACTTACATTTTGGGATATAAACTCTAGTACTCCGAATGTATCATCCATTGCGTTGTATCTTTTATTTCGTTCTTTATTATTGAACTACATTGTTCGGGGTACTCTGGTCGAGTAGCCCGTAGAGTCATGGACTCTGGCGTGTAGTCGTTGAGCTTATTTTAGAGTCCTTTAGACTTCTTTAATTGCAGGGATTTAATATAGGGCTTTAAGCCTAGGAAATGGTTAGTTTTTAAGTAAAACTCTGCCCTTTTCACCTTAGAATTTAAGTAGGATTTAAGAATTCGTTAATGCTCTAAACCCTAGGGGTTGGGGGATGTTACACAAATTGAATGGAAAAATTAAAATAAACAAAACATAGAAATATGCAAATATTTGAAAAACAATAGGAAACCATTGGAGATGACAGCTTGAACTCTAGATATACGGAGGCTCGGGTGGTATGTATGTTATGTCTGGCTTGAATATGTTTGACTCTCAATTCTTTGCCTTTGAAAGTACGATGACAGGATTAGTTCTCTAATAACCCCAACCTTCCCAGACTCAGCCAAGTTGTAACACCCTAAATCCTAACCATATGTTTGCCTTAATTAGTCGCTAACGGTCAATAAGATGGAAAAATGTTGGATTAAGGCGTTACTGCCATCCTAGAGAGGATAAGACTCAATTGTTAAGAACGCTCAACACCAACGTAACAACATTTACACAACCCTAGGTAAGTGGCGTGTAGGCTGCATGTGCTTAAACCCAAACGCCAGATCTATAATGCACCCATATACTTGTGAGCACCTCAAGACTAGGAACGATGTCATTGTGAGCTTCACTAAATCCCATCGATTAGCTCCTTGCTTCGCTTGCGATGCCCAATTTATAACTTTTCAATGCCCACCCTAATATATGAAAACACAAAACGTTCGAAGAGCGAGCCAAGGCCTAGTATGTTCACCCTTGTACTGTAAAGAATAAAATTCATTTTTTAGTAAGCAGCTACATTTCAATTGATTTTAGTTCGAAAGTATGGAGAGAAAGAATGATATTAAAACAGTTACCAGTTATTATCTCCAAGTGGAACCCCAAACTGGTGAGCTCATATCTATAAGCGATCATTGTATATGATGGAGATCCCTCAAGGCAATATGTTTTAGGAATTCAAATGAGTTAAGGTAAACTACATTCAGCAGCTAAAGTCTAAGAAAAGGCCTCTAATTTACGAGGAACATGGGTTCAAAACAGTGCAGCAGCCCGATTTTGAGAATCAATTACTTTGTCCTCCTTGAGGTTTAAATCCAATATTTTTGCATATTTTGGTTTCCGAGATGTTATCCATGAAGTCCAACAAAGGAGTTCAAGTTAAATCAAGTATAAAGTGAAGATTCAAAGCAAGTTTGCAAACCGTGCAAGTTTTACGCCTAATCTACCAGTTCTGTTTGCTAGCCATTTTAAGATACTTAAAAGCTTATTTAACCCTGATTTTTTAATAGGGGAGGCTTTTGTACATCTTGAGGCTTCCCCCCAAGTAAGGAAATCAAGCCTAAGTCAATTCAAAGCAAGAGAAATTTGATGCACAAAACTTGCCAGAATTGGTTCCTTACCCCCAGTTGGCTGCTGTGGAGGTTATTCCTTCTTTTTGCCTTCCAATCAAGACTTAACAGCATCAATGGAAGTTAAAAGAAATTGGGAACACAATAATGAGCACTGTTGGGCTTAGTAAGGTGCACTACCAATGGAAATCAAGGAAAAAAAGGCAACTAAGCTTTGATTGGCTAGCCATAAAGTGCTTATCCCAGCAGCCTTTTTCTCTCACCTCCATGTGCAAGCAGCCTTCTTAAGGCTAATTGAGGAGCATAGGGATGGGGTTAGTCCTTAAATCTTTGCTCAGCTAGACTCATTAATTGTAATTAGCTTTGTTAAACATGCTTTGTACTTAAACATAATGTAAGCTAGTTTTAAGCTTAGTTAGAGGTTTCCTTAGCATGAAGAAACCTCTAATCCTTTCCAGGCAGCCAAGGAGACTTGTATAAGTTAGCTAGTAGCTCTCTTTGCAGAATCATATTTGAACTTTGAGTTAAAGAAAGTTGAGCTTTGCTCCTTTGAGTTTGTCAAAACACTTTACTTGCTTATCCTAGCTTAGGCCGAGTTAGGTGGTGATCAGGTGATTCTTAACTCTTGTTTAGCTGGTATTTCTGTATCCTAATCAAAATTAAGGGCCTTAAGCTTGTTCTTGGTGGTGATTTCTATGTCAAAGAATCAGTTTAGATACACTCCATTCTATCATTAGTCATTCGAATTCATCCTAATTCAAGCTTAGGTTCTCTTTGAACTTAGCTAACTTATATTCCTCTTTGGAGTATGAGTTGAATTGGTGCATGAATACATCAGCTTTGTATCAGTGCTAAGTTTCTCCTTGGCCTTGAAACCAACTCACACGTTCCAAAATAGCCTAAGCACAATCCCCCAAATACAATCTATTTACATCTAAATCAGCCATGACTACAAGTATGAGTTTGTGAAAGAAACTTGAAGCTATTTTCAAGAACAACCAAGCTATTTCAGCCTCACATCATGAACTTAAGCATTCTAATCAAGAACTTAAGGCTCAAAATGAGTACTTGAGAAGGTAGCTTAGTGAAATGATGAAGCAAAAATAGAAAATCCATGCTAGTCCCACTTGTTCTATTCATAGTGAGGAGGATGAGGTAACAAGCAACCTCATGAGTTCTTCTAATGGGGAAGAACCACTAAGGAAGGGAAGAAGAGAACAAAGGTAGCCCATTAACTCTAATGATTTTAGAGATGAAATTATATAATTTTGATGGAGGTCCATCCTCAAGGTCTAATAATGTTTTAATGATCCAGAACAATCAAGAAATCAAGTCCAAAGTCACGGCCATAAGTCACTTGATGGAGAAAACACACGGTGATGCACCCGGGTTCTCATCCAGATTTTCACTTGGTTTTTATTATCTGATTACATAGGATTAAGGCACATTTTGGTGCTCGTTTTTCAAGGAATTTTCAAGCTCAAGATCTTAGCTTTTAAGTCCAATTGGTTTCATATTATTTGGAGTTCAATTGGTTGCTTAAAACAGTTCATCTTTTGACCTTGCCCGGATTGCACTACAAACTGCACGGTTTTAGAATTCTGGTTTGTTCAGGGGGCAAACGAAGTCCAATTGCTATGATTCAAGTTGGAGGGTAAACTAGACATCTTGGGGTTTCCACCCATGTAAGAAACGTAGCAATTAGTCAGCATTTGATGTGTCAAGCATGCGAGACAAGTTGAGGCAGAAACTGGCTGATTGACACCCGATTACTTAGCCTAGTGGTTTTCCTCCTTCAAGAGGTTTGCTTAAGGTGAGTGCCTGCCTATTGATCATTTTGAGTTGCTTGGTAAGCTACCACCCAGCCACCCATGAGAGAGACACATGGAGCAAGAGAAAAGCCTCCATTTTGCAAGCTCTCACACGGCCACTCAAGCATGACATGGCAACCATGCATTCTTCAGCTCTTTTGAGGTGGCCAGCTTCCTAGCTGGGAAATTGAGTCATTGACATTCCTTAATGCATAGGAAAGAGCTTAGGAAGATAAAATAGTGCTTTGTAACTTAAAACTTTCAGCTTATGTTTGTTTTAGGCTAAACCGTGTACTAAGTAATCTTAGGCATGCTTAATGACTTTCCTACCTTAGAAGGAATGCTCTCTCATGTATTCTCAAGGCCATATAAAAGCCTTGTATGTTCATTTTAATGAGGGAGAGTTGATTATTCAGTTGAGAGCAAAGACTTTGTGTCTTGTGAGTTCCCCAAACACTTAACTTGCTTATCCTTAATTGTGGCCAATTAAGGTGGTGATCAAGTGAGTCTTAATCTTTGGTTAGGTGGTGTATCTTATCCTGAACCAAGATTAAGGGGCCTAAGCTAAGTGATTAGTGGTGTATCTTATCTAATCATCTAGCTTAGAACTATCCTAGTTTCATTAAACACACTTGAAGTTCATAAGCTAGCTCTTGGTTTCTCTCCTCTCAAACCGTGAGCTCCTTCATTGTTCTTCTTAGTGTTCTGAATCCTACTTTCATTCCTCACTTCCCTTACTCCTTTGTTTACTCATTTCCACACAAAATCAAGGCCAAAACAAAGCTTATTGCATCAGACTTCCATTAGATCTCAAAGCCATCTCAAACCATGAAGGAAGCAATTTCTAGGCAAGCTAGGCAGTAAGTTAGCACGGCCACCCCGTGCCATCAAGCACGACCGTGCCTCCCTGGCCGTGAGTGTTTGCTTGTTTTCTAGTATCCTTGATGTGAGTTAACTTAGGTTGCTTCATTCCCTTGAGAGTTACATCAATTTTGGTATCAGAGCAAGTTCAGATCCTTGCCTAAACCCCACGCCCTTCCCAGCCTATCTCTGAAATCAGTTCAAACACACTCAAGCACAAACCGTTCATTCCTGCGATCACAATGAGTACTAGCATGTCTGTGGAAGAAAAGCTCGAGGTTATTTCCAAGCAAATGCAAGAAATGAGTGTGAGTAATCAAGCACTCAAAGCACAAAATGAGTACTTGAGGAAACAGCTTGGAAATCACATGAAACAAAAGCAAAAGCTTCAAGAATCACCAAGCATTCGAATTGGGATGGATTATGGCCATGAAGAGGAAGCTAGCAATGCATTGTCATTCTCTGAAGAGGATGTACCATTCGAAAGAACACAAAGAAGAACACGGCCTACTTTCAACTCTAATGAATTCAAGGTTGAAATTCCTGAGTTTGAGGGTAAGCTAGATCCTGATGAGTTCATTGAATGGTTACAAACAGTGGAATGTGTCTTTGAGTTTAAGGAGATTCCGGAGGATAAGAAAGTTAAGATAGTTGCTCTTAGACTAAGGAAATATGCCTCCTTATGGTGGACAAACCTTAATGCTAAGAGAACTAGGGAGAGGAAGAGTAAGATTGCTACTTGGGACAAGATGAAAGCCAAAATGAAGGCACGGTTTTTGCCTTCCACGTATGTGCAAGATCAATACATGCTCTTTCACCATCTGAATCAAGGCAAAATAAGTGTTGAAGAATATACACGTGAGTTTGAGAAACTCATGATCAAATGTGACATTCATGAGCCTGAAGAGCAGACCATGGTTAGTTACCTAGGAGGGCTGGATCCTAGGATAGCCAACGTGGTTGAACTGCAAGCTTACACCACCTTTGACGAAGTGTGTGTCCTAGCACATAAGGTGGAGCAACAAAGAAAGTCTAGGATGAATGTTCGTGATTCATTCAAGCCCTATTCTGCCCCAAACCATGGGCAACCCTTTAACAAGGGGAGTACCACGCCTCAGCCTAAATCATCTACCCCTTTCCCATCTAATCCACAAAATAACCAAGCTCCTCAAAGGCCACCACTGAATCCCCCACGTCTAATCCATACCCCATAAGCCAAAAAGATGTTATAAGTGCCAAGGCCTAGGACATATTGCTTCTGATTGTCCTAGTCGAAAGGTAGTTATCTTAGCTGAGTGGGAAGCCATAGAAGGAGAATTTGCTAAGGAGAGAGAGGAGGAAAAGGAGGAGAAAGCTGAGGAGGATCATGAGGATGATTAGGAGGAGTTTGTAGAAAATGCAGATGAAGGTGAGATGCTAGTAATTCGAAGGGTATTGAGCAATCAACGAGTTGCTAAGGATGAACAACGTGAGAACATCTTTCACTCACGGTGTACAGTCCAAGGCAAAGTATGCTCGTTAATCATCGATGGAGGAAGCTGTGCCAATGTTGTTTCATTGAGTATGATTGAAAAATTGAGCCTTCAGACCCCGGCACACCCACACCCATACAATATTCAATGGTTAAATCAAGGTAAGGGATTACAAGTTAACTCTCGTTGCTTGATTTCATTCTCTCTTAGTAATAACTACCAAGATGAACTTTGGTGTGATGTTATCCCCATGGATGCTTGCCATATTCTGTTAGGATGACCATGGATGTATGACAGGAAGGTTATGTATAATGGTTACCTTAATACATATGCTTTTACCAAAGATGGCAAGAAGATTACCATGAATCCTATGTCACCATCTGAACTCCATAAAATGAAACCATAAAAAATCCAAAATCAATCTGACTTGCTTTTGACATATGTTGAGCTACTTTTAAAGGCTTCTCAACATGCGTTCAAGGCCTTGAAAGAGTGGATATTGCAAGTACAAGATGAGCCAGAAACACCACTTCCATCCCATCCCATAGCCAAGGTCATATTGAATCAGTTCAGTCACCTATTTCCAGATGAGATACCTTCGGGTTTACCCCCAAAGCGTGACATTCAACATCATATTGACCTTATCCCAGGATCCATTCTACCTAATAAACCAGCCTACAGGACAAATCCCAAAGAAACTCAAGAGATTCAACGTCAAGTTGAAGAACTGATATTCAAGGGATTGGTACGAGAATCCTTAAGCCCGTGTGTTGTTCCTGCTCTTTTGGTCCCGAAGAAGGATGGTAGTATGAGGATGTGTGTTAACAGTAGGGCCATAAACAAAATTACTATCAAGTATAGGTACCCTATACCTAGGCTTGAAGATATGTTGGATGAGTTACATGGCTCTAAGTTGTTTAGTAAGATTGATTTGAGGAGTGGTTATTATCAGATTCGTATTAGGGAGGGCGACGAGTGGCTTTCAAGACTAAGGGCGGATTATATGAGTGCTTAGTCATGCCTTTCGGTCTTTCCAATGCCCCTAGTACGTTTATGAGATTGATGAATTAAGTATTTCGGCCATACTTGGGCAAGTTTGTGGTCGTTTACTTCGATGATATTTTGGTGTTTAGCAAGAATGAGCAAGAGCATCAAGATCACTTAACTCAGGTGATGCTCGTTCTTGAAAATGAGAAATTGTTTGGAAACCTAAAGAAGTGTACCTTCTTTACCCATGAAGTTACCTTCTTAGGTTATATTGTATCAAGAGATGGAATTAAGGCAGATGAAAGCAAGATTGAGGCTATTCGGACTTGGCCTGTTCCTAAGAGTATTCATGATGTTCGAAACTTTCATAGCTTGGCTTCTTTCTATAGGAGATTCATACGTAATTTCAGCACTATTCTAGCTCCTATGACTGAAGTTCTTAAGGGTTCCTTGTTCACTTGGAATCCTAAAGCCCAAGCAGCCTTTGAAGAAGTGAAAGAGAGGCTAACTCAAGCACCGGTTTTAGCTTTACCATGTTTTGAGAAAGTCTTTGAAGTTGAGTGCGATGCTTCTGGAGTTAGTATTGGAGGAATTCTTACTCAAGAAGGATGCCCTTTGGCCTTCTTCAGTGAGAAGTTATGTGATACCAGAAAGAGATATTCAACTTATGACAAGGAGTTCTACGCCATCGTTCGATGCCTAGAACATTGGAACCATTATTTGATTGCCAGTGAGTTTATTCTGCACTCAGATCACGAAGCTTTGAAGTATATTCAAGGCCAACATAAGTTAAACTCGCGCCATGCTAAATGGGTTGAGTTCCTGCAGTCCTTTCACTTTACTATCAAGCATAAGTCCGGCAAATTGAATCAAGGCGTCGATGCCCTTTCTCGGCGTTATCTATTGATGTTCCAGTTAGATGCTTGTATCCTTGGATTTGAGCATCTAAAGGCTTTATACCAGGATGATGAAGATTTTGGGGTGTTACACTCTGAGTGTGCTAAACATCCCAAAGGGGATTTCTTAATTTAAGAAGAGTTTCTCTTTAAAGGTGCTCGGTTATGTGTCCCCAAATGTAGCACTCATGAGTTGTTGGTTTGAGAAGTCCATGCTGGTTCTTTAGCTGGTCATTTTGGTGAAGATAAGACCCTAACCATGCTTAGGAAACATTATTATTGGCCAGGCATGGAGAAAGACATTCAAGACATCATTAGAAGGTGCAGTACATGTCAGATCGCGAAGAGTCATTCGCTCTCCCAGGGGTTGTACACGCCACTTCCTATTCCTATGTTGCCATGGGTAGACATGAGTATGGATTTCATACTTGGTTTACCAAAGACACAAAGGAATAAAGATTCTATCTTTGTGGTTGTGGATCGATTTTCAAAGATGGCTCATTTTATTCCCTGCAACAAGACTAATGATGCTACTCATGTCGCTGAGCTCTATTTCAAGGAGGTGATGAGATTTTCCTCATTCCATCGTCTCAGATCGAGATACCAAGTTCTTAAGTCACTTTTGGATTACTTTGTGGAAGAAGTTGGGTACCAAACTCAAGTACAGTACCACTTGTCATCCGCAAACAGACGGGCAAACAAAGGTCACTAATCGAACCCTTGGTACTCTCTTAAGGGTTTTGATTAAAAACCAAGCTAAAGCATGGGATCTGTTACTTCCACACGCTGAGTTTGCATACAACAAGACTCCAAGCAAGGCTACTGGTCTATCACCCTTTAAGGTGGTCTACAGGACTGATCCCCTAAGTCCACTTGATCTTATTCCTCGACCGTTAGATCAAAAACCAAGTACGGATGCCACAGCTAGAGTGGGAGAAATCCAGAAGTTGCATGAGTTAGTAAAGGCCAAGATCGAGAAAACTACACTCTTATACACGGCCCAAGCTAACAAGCATAAAAGAGAGAAACCTTTTAAGCCAGGTGATTTGGTCTGGATACATCTACGTAAAGAACGTTTTCCTTCCAAAAGGAAAACTAAGCTGATGCCATGAGCAGATGGTCCATTCAAGATTTTGGAAAAGATTAATGATAATGCTTATAAGGTGGAGTTACCAAGAGATTAGGGAGTATCAGCTACGTTTAACGTTGCTGATTTAAGCCCTTATAAAGCAGATGGCTAGCTTTCTGATTTAAGGATCAAATCTTCCCATCAAAGGGAGAATGAAGGAGGTCCATCCTCAAGGTCTAATAATGTTTCAATGATCTAGAACAATCAAGAAATCAAGTCCAAAGTCACGGCCATAAGTCACTTGATGGAGAAAACACAAGGCGATGCACCCGGGTTCTCATCCAGATTTTCACCCGGTCTTTATTATCTGATTACACAGGATTAAGGCATGTTTTGGTGCTCGTTTTTTGGGGACTTTTCAAGCTCAAGATCTTAGCTTTTAAGTCCAATTGGTTTCATATTATTTGGAGTTCAATTGGTTGCCTAAAACAGTTCATCTTTTGACCTTGCCCGGATTGCAGTACAAACTGCACGGTTTTGGAATTTTGGTTTGTACAGGGGGCAAACAAACTCCAATTGCTACGATTCAAGTTGGAGGGTAAACTAGACATCTTGAGGTTTCCATCCATGTAAGAAACATAGCAATTAGTCAGCATTTGATGTGTCAAGCATGCGAGACAAGTTGAGGCAGAAACTAGCTGATTGACACCCGGTTACTTAGCCTAGTGGTTTTCCTCCTTCAAGGGGTTTGCTTAAGGTGAGTGCCTGCCTACTTGATCATTTTGAGCTGCTTGGTAAGCTGCCACCCAGCCACCCATGAGAGAGACACGTGGAGCAAGAGAAAAGCCTCCATTTTGCAAGCTCTCACACGGCCACTCAAGCATGACATGGCGACCATGCATTCTTCAGCCCTTTTAAGGTGGCCAGCCATGTAGCCTTACCTTCCTAGCTGGGAAATTGAGTCATTGACATTCCTTAATGCATAGGAAAGAGCTTAGGAAGATAAAATAGTGCTTTGTAACTTAAACTTTCAGCTTATGTTTGTTTTAGGCTAAACCGTGTACTAAGTAGTCTTAAGCATGCTTAATGACTTTCCTACGGTAGAAAGAAAGCTCTCTCATGTATTCTCAAGGCCATATAAAAGCCTTGTATGTTCATTTTAATGAGGGAGAGTTGATTATTCAGTTGAGAGCAAAGACTTTGTGTCTTGTGAGTTCCCTAAACACTTAACTTGCTTATCCTTAATTGTGGCCAATTAAGGTGGTGATCAAGTGAGTCTTAATTTTTGGTTAGGTGGTGTATCTTATCCTGAACCAAGATTAAGGGCCCTAAGCTAAGTGATTAGTGGTGTATCTTATCTAATCATCTAGCTTAGAACTATCCTAGTTTCATTAAACACACTTGAAGTTCATAAGCTAGCTCTTAGTTTCTCTCCTCTCAAACCATGAGCTCCTTCATTGATCTTCTTAGTGTTCTGAATCCTACTTTCATTCCTCACTTCCCTTACTCCTTTGTTTACTCATTTCCACACAAAATCAAGGCCAAAACAAAGCTTATTGCATCAGACTTCCATTAGATCTCAAAGCCATCTCAAACCGTGAAGGAAGCACTTTCTAGGCAAGCTAGACAGCAAGTTAGCACGGCCACCCCTTGCCATCAAGCACGACCGTGCCTCCCTAGCCGTGAGTGTTTGCTTGTTTTCTAGTATCCTTGATGTGAGTTAACTTGGGTTGCTTCATTCCCTTGAGACTTACATCAAATTTGAAGGTAAACTTGATCCAAATGAATTCTTAGAATGGTTACACATGGTTGAATATGTCTTTGAGTATAAGGAAGTTCCTGAAGATAAGAAGATCAAGTTGGTTACCCTTAAGCTCAGAAAGTGCACCTTACTATGGTGGACGAACTTATGTGCTAAGAGGGTAAGAAATAGGAAGAGCAAAATCAGAAGTTGGTAGAAGATAAAGGCCAAGCTCAAGTCACGGTTTCTACCTCCCACTTACATCCAAGATAGCTATTCCCAACTCCATAACTAACCAAAGGCAGCCTTAACATTGAAGAGTACACAAGTGAGTTTGGAAAAACTCTTAATCAAGTGTGATATCAAAGAACCAAAAGAGCAAACCATAGTTAGGTACTTAGGAGGCCTTGAACCTTGGTATGCTAATGTGGTGGAGTTACAGCCATACACTACTTTTGATGAAGTTTGTGTCCTTGCTCATAAGGTTGAGCAACAAAGAAAATCAAGGCCCTTTAAGCGTGAGTTTCCAAAGCTCCCTCTTCAAAACGAACCCTTTAATGAGTGGAACCCCATTTTTCTCCCTAAACCCATACCACCCATTCCTCCCACCCCTCAAAAGAATCAAACTCCACAGCAAAGCCTACCCTCATGAATTAGATCCAAGCCTACTCCTTTTGGCACAAGTAGCTATTTTAAGTGTCAAGGCTTTGGGCACATAACTACGGACTACACAAACTGAGGGGTGATTACTTTGGCCAAATGGAGGGCAGTAAAGGAGGAAGAGAATCCATAGGAAAAGAAAGTTTATCTTGAGGAGAATCAAGAGAAAAACCAAGAAGAAGGTGAGGAGAAAGCTGATGAGGGAGAAATGCTGCTTTTGAGGAAAGTTTCGAGTGGTTTCCAAGGTGATAAGGATGAACAAAGCAAGAACATCAAGGTATGATTGTTGATCATAAATGAAGAAAAAGAGAACAACTTAGCACCTTTATTCCCCTATGAACTCCATGAAAGCAAACCTCGAAAGAAACATGAGTATTTAAACCTTTTTCTTACTCATAGTGAACCATTGCTTGTTGTTCAAGATGAGTTCGAAGGTCCACCTCCAAACCATCCATTAGCCATCCCACTCCATAAATGTTTGAACTATAAGGTTTAAACATGTTTTCCAAGACTAATTTAAGGAAAACAACTTTCAAGACCAAAAAGGGCTTATTTGGGTGGTTAGTTATATTTCACCCTAATAGAGTTATGTTCCCACTAGGATAGCAACTATCTAGCAAATTTGATGGCAAATTCTCTTCAATAATGGGAGGATGATGGAGATCCCTCGAGGAAATATGTTTTAGGCATTCAAATGAGTTGAGGTAAATTACATTCAGTAGCCAAAGTCTAAAGAAAAGACCTATATTTTGCTAGGAACACAAACAGCAGGTCATAGGTTCAAAGCAGTGCAGCAGCCTAGTTTTAAGAATCAAATTACTTAGGCCTCCTTGAGGTTTAAGCCCAACATTTTTGCATATTTTGGTTCCCCAAGATGTTAGCTTTGCAGTCCACCAAAGAAGTTTAAATTAGATCAAGTGCAAATTGAAGTTTCAAAGCGTTTTTACAAATCATGCTAGTTTTACACCTAATCTGCCCGGTTCTGTTTGCTGGCCATTTTAAGATACTTAAAGCTTATTTAACCTTAATTTCTTAATAGGAGGGCTTGTACACATCCTGAGGTTTCCCCCCTAAGCAAGGAAAATCAACTCTAAGTTAATTCAAAGCAAGGGAAATTTAATGCACAAAACCGTCCAGAATCTATTCCTTGCACCCGGTTGGTTGATGCGGAGGTTATTCCTTCTTTTTGCCTTCCAATCAAGACTTAGTAGCATCATTGGTAGTTAAAAGTAGTTAGGAACACAATAATGAGCACTTTTGGTCCCAGTAAGATGCACTACCAATGCGAATCAAGCAAAGAAAGGCAAGTGAGCTTGGCTTGGCTAGCCATAAAGTGCTTGTCCCAGTAGCATTTTTCTCTCTCCTCCATGTGCAACCAACCTTCTTAAGGCTAATTGAGGAGCTTAGGGATGATTTTATTCCTTAATCGTTTGCTTAGCTAGACTCATTGCTTGTAATTAGTTTAGTTAAACTTGTTTTGTACTTAAACATAATGTAAGCTAGTTTTAAGCTTAGTTAGAGGTTTCCTAAGCATAAAGAAACCTCTAATCCTTTCTAGGGAGCCAAGGGGACGTGCATAAGTTAGCTAGTAACTCTCTTTATAAAATCAGATTTGAGCTTTGAGTTAAAGAGAGTTGAGCTTTGCTCCTTTGAGTTTGTTGAAACACTTTACTAGCTTATCCTTGCTTGGGCCGAGTTAGGTGGTGATTAAGTGAGTCTTAACTCTTGTTTGGGTAGTGTTCTTGTTCCTAATCAAGGTTAAGGGCTCTGATCTTGCTCTTGGTGGTGATTTCTGCATCCAATAACCAGTTTAGATACACTCCATTATGTCACTAGTCATTCGGATTCATCCTAATTCAAGCTTAAGTTCTCTTTGATCTTAGCTAACTTGCATTCTCCTTTTGGATGTGAGTTGAATTGGTGCGTGAATACATCAGTATAGGTGTACACCTGTCAGACCGATTGGATAGCCTGACCTGAGGCTACGCAGGTGAACTAAACAGCATAAGCCCTGATGATTGATAACTTATGGGCCCACTTGATTATGTTACAAAACAATACTTGAAAATAGTTCATTAACTAATTATATATTGCAAGACTTTGGTACATATGAAAAACATGTGAACTTTTACAGGGTATAGACAGTAAACATGCCTGAATCTTTTAAAGCTCTTTCCCTTTTGAAAAACTCATTTTTGCTCGATAACGATGAAAATGGCCTCGCTTTTTTTCAAATAGGCTTCTCATTATTATTGATTAGTAAAGCATGAATAGCTTTTACTATTACAAGTTTTTTTGGATATAATTCATAATCTCACTTGACATATTCATATTTACTACACCTCCACAATAGTTTACTTAAACAACAATTAAGTCTTCCGTTTCCATTCACCGATGATTTATGGAAGTTGCTATATTCTGCCCCCTTCTTTGTACTATTGTTATTATTATTACTATATTTATCTACTCATTTTCTTGTTATCAATATCAATATTAGGACTGTTATTAGTGTTAGTGCAATTGCTATTGTTATTATTTTTATTATTTGTTCATTTATTTTTTCATTTTTATTTTTTTTTATATTTCACAAATTAATAGCTTGCTAGTAAAATGGCGTTAGTCCACGAGTCTCCAATTCATAAGCACCCTTGTTCGCAACTTATGAACACATTCTCAGAACCAAATCGAGGTGATATTGTTTAGAAAATCTCAACTAATTTGGATTACCCTTTTGTTTGGGTTATGTAGCTATAGGTGCGCCATTCTCAATTTACTTAGTCATGAATCAAGCCTTACTTATCCCTTTTAAGTTAGGTTAACACTTAACTCATCATTTTTGCCTGATGCTAACCCATTGACTTTACTTCTTTTATTAATCCACAAAATCAAGCTCCACAATTACCTGAATTTTTATTACCATACATATTTTATATTAACACCTTCCAATCACCCAAAATCTACAATCCAACATTGATATTGAATTAACAAGTTATGAATTCCCAAAGTTTAGCTTATTTCCTCTTTCCTCCATCTTCAACCTCAACCCCTTTTATGGAAACCATTCAACACCACACAATTAACCTTCACTTCTTTTCAAAATTTAACAAAACTACCGCACTCCACACCCAAGCTCAATCTTGCATGGATACCCACAAGTAACTAGTCATAAAACTCACAAAATCAACATAATAGTTTTACATTCACATAAATTAGCACTAATATAATTAAAACAAATGTGTTTACTAACCAATCAAAAGAAAGGGAGTAGAAACAAAGTAGATGGGGCTTGGGTTTCACCTTCCAACTATCGAGGAAACAAGACAAAGGGGAGTGCAGGGTGGTGGCAATCGCGGGGGCGATGTCCAGGGCTGAAGGTAGCGTCGAATGGCGGTAAGATGGCCGGAGAGTTCATGACAGGAGGAGCGGGCGTCGGCAGCATGGGGTCCGGGAGTTATGCACAAAGAGGAAAGAAGAGGAAAGGCTGGGTAAAAAAAATAAAAGGGGGGCTGGTTTGATGTCGGTGAAATTGGGGGCTTACTTCGTTCAAATAAAAAAAAAAATTCTTTTTAATTCTTATTTTATTTGCCCAACCTTTTTCTTTTTAAAAAAAAAAAAAAACTCCCTTCTATTTGGCAAATACACTTGGCCATTTTGTAAACTCATGAGTTTTTAAGGAGAAAATTATCAATTTCACCCACACTTAGTAATACATATATGTATATATATAAATATATATATATTTGTATTTATTTATTTACTCGTTTATTCACTTTATTGCTTTATTTACATAGCATTGGTAAATAAATCATAGTAATTAAGTCCAATTATTATCTTCTATGAAAGTATCACTTTTAATCATTTTCACAAAGAGGCTATTCTATATTTATTTATAAGTGTCGAGTGATTTTGTACGAAATATTATTGAATCTTACTTCAAGACCACTTTATCGTTTCAACCTGAAATCGCATAAATATTTCAGATGCTGAATTGAAATGCGATGCGCAACTCTATTAAATTAAAATTAACCAAAATAATTAACATGGGTTAGGTTTGGGATATTACAGTCTTGCCTCCTTAAAATAAGTTTCATCCTTGACACTTGGAAGTTTAAAAGATGTACTTGATTTATATCAGAATAGATGGGCGTTTTTATTTCTCATTTCTTCTTTGGCCTTTTGGGGGCATGGTGAGTGCTTACAACTTTAACCAGAGGTAATCTCTTACTATGAAACTGCTTGACCCTAGCACCTAGTGTTTGCACAAAAGACATTCCTTACAAGCTCACTTTTCAGCAATTTCTGTAGACTATGCCACGTTGTTGTGATCTGGCCCTAGAGCACATTTCAAAGCAGTGAAACATGAGAATGCCACACCTATGCTCGAGTTCTGCTAATAAAGCTAAACTATAAGCCATTGGGTTTAACTTTTAGTAATTTCATAGGGCTTAATGTACTTGCATGACCTACTGCCCCTAATGGTGATACTTTACCTTTCCTTGGGATCTTAATAGTCTTCGCCTTTACCGACATGACTCCTTTGTCGACTTTAGGTAGTTTTAATAGCTACTTTCTCTCTATTGTCACTTGGATCAACTCTGGCCCTTTAATCATTATCTTATGTAACTCACTTCATTACAATTAGGCATTGGATGGCATTCCACTCTTATTAGAAGAGTCCTCCTTTTGCATTCTTAATTGTATTATTAGCCCACAGAGGACCTAGTTATCATGAATATTATAAGACTAAATCTCATCTTGTGACTTAAGTTTGTAGTGCCCTTCGGGCTAACAATAAAGGAATATTTCGTGTTGGAGATGTGATGGGTTTAATTTTAACATTAAAGATGAATGTGTATAGGGATAAGGATGACGAAGATGATAGCCAAGTGAGTCATCACCCTTAATGGAAACAAATAGCACAACTAAGAGGGATTGATGAAGAAAATATTATCGTGGGATGGCTAGATTAAGGAGAGCTATGCATGTATTATGAATTCAGAAATAGAAGATCACTAAAATAATGGTTCGCATATGTGGATTATAAAAGGAATTTACTAATAAAGATGAATATTCCATGCTATCTCAAGTAGGATGGGTGGTTGGAAAAATACTAGTAAGTTATGTTGTGTTTTTTGTAAGGAGAGAAGATTTAAGTACTTATAATAAGAAGGTAAGTTTATTCACTTACTTAATGCTACTTATAAAGTATCCTTCAATCAAGCTGTTGAAACCATTGAATGGCTAGAAACAAATTGGGAATATTTAAGCCAAGCGAGCAAAATGGTGGACTGTTATGTAATCCCCATACTATGATATACGATTTATGCCTCCAAGGTGCAAAGTTGGACTAATTTAAATCGTAGAGGTGGTACTGATATTGTAAAGAAGGGAATGATCTTGACGTCTAATGTAGGGCATGTAAATGGCAGCCAATGGAAGATCCAAAAGATGTTGAAAACATTTAAGAAGAGGATGGTGTTTCGGTTGCACCGAAATTTAGCAATTGAACTGTAATCAAAATTATAGCAGTTGAATGTTGATGGACAGGGATCCCTTCTAGCCAAAATCTATATAATACACACAATAGATTGACTTGTATAAGCATAGTATATAACATCCTAGATGTATTATGTAATAAGTTTGTGAAAATATGGCTATGTAAACATGAAGCGAGTTCTAGCAAAGTGACAAGATTGGATAGGGAAGAATTGAGATCATTTTTAGGCAGAGTTTAGGAGTGAAAGAGATGGTGCTATCGCAATGATCACACATTTGCCCACATTTGTACGTGGAAGCTAAACTACATTTTTAATTCGAACAAGCAGCACAGGCTAATAACCTCGAATAACATAATGCAAGCTATGTGTATAAACATGCTTTCAACAAAATAGGGGAAAAGATAGGGAATATCAAAAGGTTCAATATGTCAATAGTCATTTAAAGGCTAATTAAGAACGAATTCTATAGTAAACAACAAGATTCATAGGTATGGTTAGTCATGCTAAATGGAATATGCTCTGGAAGAGCCGCAAAACTGCAAAAGTTTGGAATGAAAAGGGTGAACTTAATGACATTGTAAAGAAACTAATTTTGGAGATAAGGTGGATCAACCAAATATGGAAAATATTAGGAGGGAAAAAAAAACTTCAATACCAAAGGCAATCTCTAACTGGCAAAGTTGGGATATTGATGGTGATCTATTAAGCAAATGATTCGAATGAAGGAAACAATACAATAGTAAAGAAATGGAGCCATTGAACAAATCAAGATGACTAAAGGGGGAATAATTCAATAAACAAAAGTAACGAAAATATTATTAAAGTAAACGTTTTTAATTAAAGAATAGAAAACGGGTTCTGAAATGACGGGTAAGGAAAATAGTATGAGAAGGCAGGTACAATGAAAATAATCATAGGTATAAACAATTCAAGAATTGGGGCATTAAGAATTAAATGTTTGCAAACATTAGTTTACACAAGGGAAAGAACATTGAATATCAATTTGAAAGCTCAACAAATAATAAAATAAATGATCTAGATAATGTAGGGGTGTGCGTCCGTGAACCGAAAACAAAATAATTTTGCCGTTATTAAGAAAATTTACACTCTTGCCCTTTTTAAATTTGTTTTAATTTAATAGCTGAATTACTAGTTTGCCCTTTTCTTTTTTCGATTAAAATTTAGTTTTATTCATTTTCTTCATCTGTGTAATGAGTTATATGTGAGTCATTAATATTCCCATTTGGTTGATACCAGATGGTATATTGAAAGGTGACTTCTAATAAGGCTATATTATCTCTTATTAAATTTATAGTAATAGGATGAACGCTTTTTGGTAGTGTGTTCAAATAATTTAATCCAGTTTTATAGTGATTTAATAAATTTTATCTAATACTTTTAGTTGTACAATCAAAAGATCTAAGGAAATCCCAAGCTCGATGCCGTGTATAGTATCTTAGATTTGGTAGATTAAAGCTTTGTCTAGCTATATAATCTCCTTCATTGTTTAATTTAGAGTACAATTGAAATCTATTTTTATAGCTCATAATTGTTAATTTAGTTGGTTAACTTTTAAAAGATTCAAATAAATTATTATCTTCAAAATTTTAACCAAGACTGTATGGAGTAAGATGATGTTTTAAACATTCGCCTAGGTCTTTAGGCCTTTGAGTATTTTCGCGGATAAGATGGTTTAATAATTTATGATACTGTTTGTCAGATTTACGATCTGAATAATCTAACGTATTCTTAATAGCTTTATATTCTGCAAGAGAGAAGCGGAGTAAGCTTTGGTGTTCTATGCTAAGTTTGTGGTAATCATCTCTTAGAAAGGCGATAAAACTAGCTTTGGGAAAATGAGAATTTTTATGTGAGTGGTTGTGAAAATATGGGTGATTTGGTGGTAGTTCTGCCATATTTAGTTAGATCAGTTAGTAGGGCTCTATGATTATTAGTTAGTTTTGTCGTTGGGCTCTGATACCATTAAATCAAGGATCTAGTAACTTTTTATAGAAAAAGGTTTGAAACTCTTTGATGAGAGGTCAAGATTTGAACAAAGAATACATTAAAACAAATTTCCTGATTAATAAACATGGTACTTCCAGCATAATGAATCAAATTAACAGAGTTTCAAGAAGTTACACCTCCTCAGTTTTAGAATCTCTCCTTGAGATATGGAATCTTCTGATCTGCCGCCACACCATTCTCCTCACGGACCTTACTGGTCTTACTTCGATCTTATATTCCCTCTCTCACTTTGTGCTTCCTTAAACAAAGAGATAAAATTTCAAGAATTTCTAAATAATTTTTTTTTATTAGCTGGTTCCCAAAGGAAAGCTTATAACAACATTGCAGAATGCTAATTTGAGTGATATGTGCTTCACTCAAATTGCCTCTGTCCCCTTTCGTCTAGAGTCACAAATTTATATTGCCTCAAAAGGCCTTGCTAACGTAAGGGCTTACATCATAAAAGATGACTTACTAATAGTACAACTTTACAGCTCATTGAGATAGTACAATAATTGCTTTCTTTTGTTAAGTTGACAGCTTGAGTCGTTGGATATGCATGCTTGCTTAGCACTTGTCCATAGGCTTCTGGGATTTTTATAGATAAGATAACGTAAAGATAAGATATAGTTATCGGTAAGATCTAAGCCTTACATCTAGTTACCTCAAGGCAAAATCTTAGCCGTTCATAATAGAGTTTGTTTTTCTTCTTCCTCTTGAGTAATTCAGCAAATTTATTCCTTACAGCTAGGGATCCTCAGAAGTTTTCTAGTTCTAGCTGCAAAAGAAACTTTAATAGCTCATCATCATAATAGTCTTCTTGCATTCCTTCTTTAGGAACAATAGCGTAATCCGTTGTTCTTAGTATGCATTTTAGTACTGAAGTATAGAGTCGATCTCCATGGCATTTTACTGCGATGGCGCCACTACTTCTTCGATAGTTTGTCCAAGATTTATTAAACCGGATGGGATCAAACTTTTTTGTAACTTCAATGTTAAGCTGAAAGTTTCTAGAGATATAGCCAATCTGAATAAGGGTAATACCCAGATATATTATTCCTATTTCTTCATCTTTTTTAGGTCGAATAGTATGAAATTTTATAAATATGGGATCTTGTTTGAAGTTTTTGAAGGTTTGGATGATGTCAGAAGGAAATAGAGATAGTTCTATGAGTTTGAAGTCTGGATACACTAAATCCATTTATACATCCTCATAAAACTGGTAAATAGCTGAGGGGTTTGATCCACTACAGGCAGTGAGTCGTGGGAATAATGACTTTCCACTACTATAAAAGATTTGGGATAAGTCATGAAGGTTCCCATAGACTTGCATAGTAGTCCTATAGTATCCTAAAACAAACAGATCACAAATATCAAAAGGGTAAATTTTTTGGTTTAGGTAGTTATAGTTACAGTCTTTTTTTATAATAGTTTAGCCTTTAGTTCTTGCATCTCTTTCTCTTTCTCGAGAAATGAAGGGCTTGAACTTGGCTCAGAGATAGTAGTTGGAATAATAGGTTTTACAGTTGACGTTGTCATTGGCGTCATGGAACTAGTAGTAGTTGCTGGTGATATAGCTGAGGAAGTAGGTCTTAGAGAGTTTATAGTCTTAAAGAGTTCTGCAATAACAATACTTCCTTGTTTAAGATCTTTCCTCATGTCAATGATAATTTCAGTAGTTCCTTTTGCCAGTTCATCAATTTCAGTTCTAATATTTGAGACAATGTCTTAAACTCCTGTTTCAAGATGTTTTAGATTCTCCGTCACAATTTGTAGATATTCGTTGAAGTCAATTGTAATATCTTCAAGCTCCTTTAGTTTTCTGAAATCGTCATTAAGATATTCTAATCCTCTAGTCAGATAGTCTGCAAAAAAATTGTGATACCCTGAAACATGTTCATAAATAGCGTTAAATTGAGATAGAAAAGTTTGTCATCTATGAAGTTTCCTTATGGGAGGTCCATTATCCAGGGCTTGTTTTACAAAAGTGATTGCTGCTTTGTTATCAGTCTAAACTTTAAAAGGTTTTGGTAAAAGAAATAATCATCATTTTTTAATTCCTCGAATTAGCATAATTCCTAGAATTATGGCTAAGATTTCCTTTTCCATAGTATTATAGTTTTCTTCTATTTGAGAAAAAGTTCCACTATGATATCCATAGATTTCATTATGTTTTTAATACTGCTGACCAAACTTTGTTAGATGCATCAGTTTGCATAATTAAATTACCTTCAGGTTCAGGTAATCTTAGTTGTGGTAAGTTTTTACATTCTTCTTTTAAACTTGTTAGTATTTGAGTGTGATGGATAGTCCATCCTTTTGTGTTATTTTTTCTAAGTATGCTTTGTAAATCCTTCTTCTTTTTTGCTAAATTTGGCATGTAGGCACTAGCATAATTAAGTAGTCCTAAGAATCCTTGAATTTACTTTCTAGTTCTTAAGTTATCTACATATACCATAATTTTTCTTCAAATATGAGTCTGCAGAGAAATACCATTGGATCTTAATTCGAATCCTAAGAATTCAATTTTTTCTTGCTCCGTAGTAGCTTTTTTCTCGCTTTAGTATATTCCTTCTTTTATAGCAGTTTCTGCAAATTGATGGAGGTGTTCTCGATGTTCTTCAAGCGTTGTAGAGCTTATTAAGATGCCATCAACATAAACCACAAGAAAGGAGTTAAGATGTTTAAAAGCATTATCCATTCATCTTTGAAAGATTCTTGGTGCATTTTTTAATCCAAATGGCATAACAATCCATTCGTAGAATCCTTGAGCTATGCTAAAGCCAGTATATTTCATACTATCTTCTTCCATTTTGATTTGCCAAAATCCAGATTTACAATCAAATTTTGAGAAGTGTTTTTTATTTTTAACTAGCTTAATTAAAACTTCTTTGTTAGGTAGGAAATAGCTATCTGTTTTGGTAAATTGATTAAGCTTTTTGTAGTTTATAACCATTCTAGCTTTATTTCTTCTTCTTTCTGCCTCATTCATAACCATAAAAGTTGGAGATGAATAACTTCCTTTTGATGGTTTAATTAAGCCTTTTTCTAATAATTCTTTTATTTGTATAGAAAATTCTGTTACATCTTCTGGAGTATAGAACATAGGTTTTTCTTTAATAAACATTTCTGGTGCTAATTTAATTTTTACTCTAGGACGTTCAGGTTTCCAGAATTATAAAGGGTTGTCAGAATAAATTTGTTTTAACTTAGTAATGAGATCTTCTTTCTTTATGATATTTACTTGAAAGGGTGGTTTTTCGAGCTGAGTTGAGAGTGCAAGTTGTTCATATCCCTGTCCACTATGCTTCGCGTGTACTCTTTAGGAATGCTTTAATGTAGGGATTTTCAATGCATGTTCACATTTTGTAGTGAGATATACAGTGTATGGAGTTTGTGTATATTTAGCAAATTGTTTTAGAAAATCATTTCCTAATAAAATATCATATCCTAAATTATATTGTAAAACCAAAGGTATATTAAGAATCTTGTTTCCTAAAATAATAGATACATTGCTTCGTACAAGTTCTAAATATGCAGATGTGGGATGAACACCCTTAATTCTAATTTTTCGATCAGAGGGTAGTTGTTCCCATTTTGGTAATAAGAAGTTTTGAAAAAAATTTACTTCGGATTCTATATCAATTAAAGCTGTGGTTGTTATATCAAGTTCTTTTACAGTTACATCAATGTAAGTGAGAATAGGAAATTGTAGTTGTTTCATATTCTATCAAGAATAATTATATTTTGCTTATCAACTTAGGTGATTTGAGTTGGTTTTATATCATAAGTATCGAAGTGATCTAAAAAGTTCATTCCAACTAAAATATGGTAATGATCATTATTGATAGAGTTATTAGTGTAACATTCATATTCCAATAAGGTAGAGTTTGGTGTTTTCATCATAATCTTGGATTTTTGAGTGAGAGTAGCTTCTCTTCCATCATAGGTACCAAAGTTATAGTCAGTGGTAGTAAAAACCGGGATAGGTAAAGGTATGCAGTGACACTGGGATAATCCTATGTCGATTAAAACTTTGTTGTCCGTCCAACTTTGTCCCTTAAAGTAGGCTAGTTTTACTTTATAAGTTGAATTACTGCTAGTTGTTTTAATGCTCCTAGGTTGAAATTGAGGTATTCTAGATGTGCTAAAACATTATTCAGAGGAGGTTGATTAATTATTCTCATTCCTTTTTCGGTATAAGATAACCTTAGTGTTTCATAACTAGTAGATGGTTCTTTTTCAACCAATTGAAAGTCTATTAATGTAGGTAGGCTTGCTTCTTGCATTAGAGGCGTTATAACCGTGCTCACAGTTGAAAAGATTGGATCTATAGTTATTTTTCCTGTTTGTTTTACTTCTTTTATTGGAAAATTAGTGTCTGAAAAAATGTATAATCCTCTACAGTAGAAGGATAATGCATCATTTTCAGGTTGTAATCCTATGTCTGTTAAAAGTTTAAGTTGTAGATTGAATGTATCTTAAATATTTTTACTTGGTAATGTTACGGAGTAATTTAGATAACACTCAAAGATTAATTTTTTTATAGATTAAGTTTCCCTGTAGGGTTCCAAGATGACTATTTTGAATATGTGTAAATCTTTGATCATGCAATGATAATATAATAGACGAGTTAATTCCTTCTTTAAAACTTTTACTACAATTTGTATACCTTATAGATGAACATATTTGATCAAATCTCGATCTGTAGTAGGAATTTCATCTAGAAATTTTCATATGATATCCTGAGACATTAGTTGTAACCTAATATTACCTTGAAAATGTTGTACATTCACGAGTTGTTCTGTGGTATATAATTTAAAGTATCAAATTAATTTTCTAGTAAGAAAATCGTCCATTTTCTTCATAGAGCTTCTTAGATCTTTTAGAGAAAAATCAGTTACTAATATTTTTGAGTATAATTTTTGATTAATGGTAATTACTCCTATATAGTTTTCATTATTTTCTTGCCATTGTTGTTGTACTGTATCTATTTATTCAGTATTCATCTTCTGTATCTAAATAACTTTCTGTCTCAGATGTTTCAGTCTCTTCTTCTGAACTTATAGATTCGTAACAACTTGAAATATCGATATAGGAGTTATTCAGATTCTATTTCAAGTTGTTACGAATCTATAAGTTCAGAAGAAGAAACTGAAACATCTAAGGCAGAAAGTTATTCACATACAGAAAATGAATACTGAAGAAATAGATACAATACAACAACTAGAGCAAGAAAATAATGTAAACTATACAGGAGTATTTACCTTTAATAAAAAATTATACTCAAAAATATTAGCAACTAATTTATCTCTAAAAGATCCAAGAAGCTTTATGAAGAAAATGGACTATTTTCTTACTAGAAAATTAATTCGATACTTTAAATTATATACCACAGAACAATCCGTGAATGTACAACATTTATAAGGTAATATTAAGTTACAACTAATGAATCAGGATATAATAGAAAAATAACTAGATGAAATTCCTACTAGAGATCGAGATCTAATTAAATATGTTCATCTACAAAGTATACAGATTGTAGTAAAAGCATGTTTTAGAGAATGAATTAGCTCGCCTATTATATTATCATTGCATGATCAAAGATTTACAAATATTCAAAATAGTCATCTTGGAACTCTATAGGGAAACTTAATCTATAAAAATTAATCTTTGAACGTTATCCAAATTACTCCGTAACATGACGAAGGAAAAATATTGAAAATACACTTAATCTACAATTTAAACTTTTAACAGATATAGGATTAGAACCTGGAAATGATGCATTATCCTTCCACTATAAAGGATTATACACTTTTTCAAACACTAATTTTCTAATGAAAGCAGTAAAACAAACAGGAAAAATAACTATATATCTAATCTTTTCAACTGTGAGCACGGTCATAACGCCTCTAATGTAAGAAGCAAGAATACCTGCATTAACAGACTTTCTATTAGTCGAAGAAGAACCATCTACTAGTTATGAAACACCAAGGTTATCTTATACATAAAAAGGAATGAGAATAATTAATCAACCTCTAACTAAAAGTTTTAGCACATCTAGAATACCTCGATCTCAACCTAGGAGTATTAAAACAACTAGTAGTAATTCAACTTATAAAGTAAAACTAGCCTACTTTAATGGACAAAGTTGGATAGACAACAAAGTTTTAATCGACACAGGAGCATCCCAGTGTCACTATATACCTTTACCTATCCCGGTCTTTACTACCACTGACCATAACTTTGTTACCTATAATAGAGGAGAAGCTACTCTCACTCAAAAATCCAAGATTATGATGAAAACAGCAAACTCTACCTTATCAGAATATGAATGTTACATTGATAATTCTATCAATATTGATCATTACCATATTTTACTTGGAATGAACTTTTTAGATTATTTCGATACTTATGATATAAAACCAACTCAAATCACCTTAGTTGATAAACAAAATATAATTATTCTTGATAGAATATGAAATAGCTACAATTTCCTATTCTCACTTACATTGATGTAACTGTAAAGAACTTGATATAACGACTACAGCTCTCAATGATACAGGATCCGAAGTAACCTTTTTTCAAAACTTCTTATTACCAAAATGGGAACATCTACCCTCTGATCGAAAAAGTAGAATTAAGGGTGTTCGTCCCACATCTACATATTTAGAACTTATGCAAAGCAATGTATCTATTATTTTAGGAAACAAGATTCTTAATATACCTTTGGTTTTACAGTATAAGTCCGGATATGATACCTTATTAGGAAAAGATTTCCTGAAACATTTTGCTAAATTTACACATACTCCATACACTGTATATCTCACTACAAAACGTGGACATACATTGAAAATCCCTACATTAAAGCACCCATACAGAGTACGCGCAAAGCATAGTGGACAGGAATATGAACAACTTACACCCTCAACTCAGCTCCAAAAACAAACCTTTCTAGTAAATATCAAAGGAAAGAAGTTCTCATTTCTAAGTTAAAACAAATTTATTCTGACAACCCTTTATCATTCTGGAAACCTAGACATTCTAGAGCAAAAATCGAATTAACATAAGAAATATTCATTGAAGAAAAACCTATGCTTTATACTCCAAAAGAAATAAAAGAATTTTCTATACAAATCAAAGAATTATTAGAAAAAGGCTTAATCATGCCATCAAAAGGAAGCTATTCATATCTAGCTTTTGTGGTTATTAATGAGGCCGAAAGAAGAAGAAATAGAGCTAGAATGGTTATAAACTATAAAAAGCTTAATCAATTTACCAAAACAGATAGCTATTTCTCACTAACAAAGAAGTTTTAATTAATCTAGTTAAAAATAGAAAATACTTCTCAAAATTTGATTGCAAATCTGGATTTTGGCAAATCAAAATGGAAGAAGATAGTATAAATATACAGGCTTTAGCAGACCTCAAGGATTCTATGAATAGATTGTTATGCCATTTGGACCAAAAAATGCACCAAGAATCTTTCAAAGACGAATGGATAATGCTTTTAAAATCTTAACTCCTTTCTTGTGGTTTATGTTGATGACATCTTAATAAGCTCTACAACGCTTAAAGAACATCAAGAACACCTCCATCAATTTGCAAAAACTACTATAAAAGAAGGAATCAGCTAATGCGAGAAAAAAGCTACTATAGAGCAAGAAAAAATTGAATTCTTAGGATTCGAATTAGGATCCAATGGTATTTCTCTACACAGTTATATTTCAAGAAAAATTATGGAATATCTAGATAACTTAAAAACTAGAAAGCACATTCAAGGATTCTTAAGACTACTTGATTATGTTGGTGCCTATATCCCAAATTTAGCAAAAAAGAAGAAGGATTTACAAAGCCTACTCAGAAAAAATAACACAAAAGGATGGACTGACCATCACACTCAAATAGTAACAAGTTTCACAGAAGAATGTAAAAACTTACCAAAACTAAGATTGCCTGAAGCTAAAGATAATTTAATTATGCAAACTGATGCATCTGACAAAGTTTGGTCAGCAGTATTAAAAATAGATCTTAATGAAATTTGTGGATATCATAGTAGAACGTTTTCTCAAACAAAAGAAAACTATAATATAACGGAAAAGGACATCCTAGCTATAATTCCAGAAATTAAAAAATAGCGATTATTTCTTTTACCAAAACCTTTCAAAGTTTTGATTGATAACAAAGCAGCAACCACTTTTGTAAAATAAGCCCTGGATAATGGGCCTCACATGGAGAAACTTCATAGATGGTAAACTTTCTATCTTAATTTAACACTATTTATGAGCATGTTTACGGGAATCATAATTTTCTTGCAAACTATCTGACTAGAGAAGCAGAATATCTCAATGACGACTCCAGAAAAACTAAAGGAGCTTGAAGATATTACAATCGACTTCACGGAATATCTACAAATTGTGACAGAGAATCTAAAACATCTTGAAATAGGAGTTGAAGACATTGTCTTAAATATTAGAACTGAAATTGACGAACTTGCAAGAGGAACTACTAAAATTATCACTGACATGAGGAAAGATCTTGAACAAGGAAGTACTATTGTTCCAGAACTCCTTAAGACTATAAACTCTCTAAGACCTATTTCCTTAGCTATATCACTAGCAACTGCTACTAGTTCCACGATGTCAATGACATCATCAACTATAAAAACTATTACTCCAACTACTATCTCTGAGCCAAGTTCAAGCCCTTCATTTCTCGAGAAAGAGAAACAGATGTAAGAACTACAAGCTAAACTATTAGTAAAAAAGACTATAACAATAACTACCCAAACCAAAATATGTGTCCCTTTTGATATTTGTGATCCCTTTGTTTCAGGATACTATAGGACTACTATGCAAGTCTATGGAAACCTTCATGACTTATCTTAGATCCTTTACAGTAGTGGAAAGTCGTTATTCCGATGACTCACCGCATGTAGTGGATCAAACCCCTCAGCTATTTGCAAGCTTTATGAGTATAGATATATGGATTTAGTGTATCCAAACTCTAAACTCATAGAATTCTCTCCATTTCCTACTGACATCATCCAAACCCTCAAACCCTTCAAACAAGGTCCCATATTTGTAAAATTTCATACTATTCCGCTTAAAAAAGATAAAAAAAATGGAACAATATATCGGGGTATTAGCTTTATTCAGATTGCCTATATCTCTGGAAACTTTCAGCTTAACATTAAAGCTACAAAAAAGTTTGATCCCATCTAGTTTGATGAATCTCGAATAAACTATCGAAGAAGCAGTGGCGTCATCGCAGTAAAATACCATGGAGATTGACTCTATTCTCCAGGACTAAAATGCTTACTAGGAACAGCGGATTATGCTATTGTTACTAAAGAAGGAATATAGGAAGACTATTATGATGATGAGCTATCAAAGTTTCTTTTTCAGCTAGAACCAAAAAACTTTCGAGGATCCCCAGCTGTAAGGAATACATTTGCTGAATTACTCAAGAAGGAAGAAGAAAAACAAACTCTATTACGAACGGCTAAGGTTTTGCCTTGAGGTAACTAGATGTAAGGCTTAGATCTTACCGACAATTATATCTTATCTTTCGGAAATCTTATCTACGAAAATCCCATAAGTCTATGGACAGCTAGGATAGGTGCCAAGTAAGCAAGCATATCCAACGACTCAAGCTGTCAACTTGACAAAAGAAATCAATTATTGTACTATCTCAATGAGCTGCAAAGTTATCCTATTAGTAAGTTATCTTTTATGATGTAAGCCCTTACGTTATCAAGGCCATTTAAGGCAATATAAATCTGTAACTCTAGATGAAAGGGGACAGAGGCAATCTAAGCGAAGAACATATCACTTAAATTAGCATTCTATAATGTTGTTCTAACCTTTCTTTTGGGAGACTAGTTAACAAAAGAAAACTATTCAGAAATTCTTGAAATTTTATCTCTTTGTTTAAGGAAGCTCAAAGTGAGAGAGCGAATTTAAGATCAAAGTAAGACTAGTAAGGTCCGTGAGGAGAAGGGCGTGATGGCAGATCAAAAGATTCCATATCTTGATGAGAGATTCTAAAACGGAGGAGGTATAGTTTCTTGAAACTTTATTAGTTTGATTTATTATGCTGGGAGTACCATGTTTATTAATCAGGAAATTCGTTTTAATCTATTCTTTGATCAAATCTTGACCTCTCATCATAGAGTTTTAAACCTTTTTCTACAAAAAGTTGCCAGACCCTTGCTTTAATGGTATAAGAGCCCAATGACTAAACTAATTAATAATCAGAGAGCCCTACTGACTGATCTAACTAAATATGGTAGAACTACCACCAAATCACCCATATTTTCAAAACCACTCACCTAGAAATTTTCATTTTCCCAAAGCTAGTTTTATTGCCTTTCTAAGAGATGACAACCGCAAACTTAGCATAGAACACCAAAACTTACTCTGCTCCTCTCTTGCAGAACATCAAGCTATTAAGAATACGTTAGATTTTTTAGATCATAAATCTTACAAACAGTATCATAAATTAATTAAACGATCTTATCCGAGAAAACACTCAAATGGCTAAAGACCTAGACGAATCTTTAAAAGATCGTCCTGCTCCATAAAGTCTTGGTTAAAATTTTAAAGACAATAATTTATTTGAATCTTCTAAAAGTTAACCAACTATATTAACAATTATGAGCTATAAAAACATATTTCAATCAAACTCTAAATTAAACAATGAAGGAGATTATATAGCTGGATAAAGCTTTAACCTACCAAATCTAAGATACTATACACAAGTCTGAGCTTATGATTTCCTTAGATCTTTTAATTGTATAACTAAAAGTATCAGACAAAATTTATGAAATCACTACAAAATTAGATTAAATTATTTGAACACACTACCATAAAGCATTCATCCTATTACTAAAAATTTAATAAGAGATAATATAGCCTTATTAGAAGTCACCTTTCAATATACCATCTTCATCTCTGCAATAAGTTATCTGTGAGTCATTAATATTCATATTTGGTTGATACGTGGTACTGAGTAAGGTTGGAGTATAGCATTATCTATTTACATTGAAATAACTGCATGTTATAATGTGCAAGTGACTACAGGTCAGCAGGAGTTGATGTGACAATGATACCATTCTTTCTCCCTTTTACTTATGGTGAGAATCAAAAGTAGGAATAGGTGTAATTACACATACGAAACTCCTACAAGGGTGTTTTTAAACAGTTGCACAAAAATTCGCATGTAGGTTTGTGTAACCATGAAAAGAAAAAGGGGCACGATGGTTACTAGTTTACTCACGAGAGTCATAAGAACAAACTAAAAGATTAAATTTTTATTTTTGTTTTTTCCCCCAAGTTGAATGGGTTATAATAGTACTAGAATGGGAAGCAATGATGTGGAAAACAAGCTAGTCTTGTATTCAAAGGGCAATCAAAGATACTTGAGCAATGATCACCAAAAACATATGGTAGGTAGCTCTAGAAAGATTAAGGAAAAGGGGTGAGAGTATTACAAAAGAAAGAAAACTCTGTTCATTGACTCGCTGAATTGACCATCACCTAAGATGGAGGGAAATAATCTAGAGTAGATATAATAGATTCAAGAATAATGGCGAAAGAGGGCTGTAGAAATCAAGATTTATTACAAATAACATGACACCAATTAATAAGCAAAGAAGAATTATCATAACTTGAGCAAAGACAATAAGTTAAAGAGAGAGAACGATAGTCCATCTTGATGGTTACGATCTACATAAGGATAACTGGGCATTTTGGCAAACAATAGGTGAGTACATCTCAAGCGAGAAGTGAACTAGAAAAGGGTATGGGCACAGCTGGTACCTAGTTGTAATTGGCAAAAACTCAAAGGTTTTGTTGAATGGCTACATAATATGTGATCGTACATGGTTTATATGAGAAGCCTTAGGTTAGCCATTCGAGGTTGTTATGGGCTCTTTTAAATCGATGCGGGGGTATATTTGTATATAGCTACAATTACATGGTTCAATGTGCTTAAGGGAAGGTCACCTATGTCCTTAATCCTTCTATAAGATCTTCACACACCCTACCCGTTCTATACCTCCTTTATTTCCATGTCGAGGGTTAAGTTGTGCCCCCCCTCTAAACTAGGACATATGCTTGACTCATAATGGTAATTCCCTACTAAAGGGGTTGCAGTATATGCTACACTTGACCTATAATGATAATTCTCTAACAAAGGGGTTGTAGAAACATAAGGTCAAATCTCCAAAGTTCATGCAATAAAAAGATTGTACCTCTATTGTACTTCTCCATTCCTTATTCACTTCCCAAATCATGACCATCGATTATGTCCAACCGTAGAATAAAATATAATTTATGACCCCCAAATGCCTTAGAATATGATATGTAATAGTATAGAATATATGTGGATGTGTAGCAATTCTTTGAATCCTCTCCTTTAGATTCCACATATATAACTTGATGCTTCAAGGGAAGCGAGCATGCTTGAGGCATCTGACCACTCCTCTTACTGCTATGATGATTCCATCATCTTAATGTCCTAATATTCCATTCTCTTCCTAATTTATTTCTCGTGATTTCCATTCTATATGGCCTTGCTATGCTCCTAAGATCACGGTAATATGAGGTGTTTTACTCTTAGTGGATTAATAGTTGAAATGCAAACTTTTATTTATTTACTCATGCTCCTTCTCTCTTTATTTTCCCTAATCTTTGTCAATACCTAACTGCTTTTTTCTTTTTCCCTTTTTTTCTTCAACATTTCATATCTTATGAGGTCGAATCTTCCTAAAACCCCACGTATATGGGTTTATTTATTTATTTATTTTAAGGCAATACATCTCATCTCAAAAGACCATATTACCTAATCTACTGAACCAGTAGGAAGTGATAAATATTCTCCCCTCTCAAAATACCCCAATGAACGTTTTGCTATCAAGTACATTATCTGGTCATTGGCACGCAACCTGATGTATCTTTAAGGGAATGAATGAAATCTTAAACTAGAAATTAAGAACACACAGTTTTACAAACTAAAATCTAGTTCAGCAAACTCAAACCCGTGAGGATAACCAAGGAGATTGATAGAGCTAAACTGATGTTTGGATATAGAAAAACTACCAAACACTAGTTTAGGGTCCCTAAGCTTTGATTAAGATACAGAATCACCACTTAAACAAAGATTAGGACTTACTGAACACCACCTTAATCGACCAAATTAAAGATAAGTATTTAGATGCATGAAAGCAAGAATGCTCTCAAAACTGGTTTTTGATTCAAAGTCTAATGTTTTTGCCCAAGGTCGTGAATAGCCCTTTAGTTACAAGCTCCAAAGGTTTCCTTCCTAGGGAGGAAACGTCTTAAGTTAAGCTAATCTCCATGGTTAGCACTAACCCGTATACTAGCTTAATTAATCTAAACTAATTACAATCCAAATGAAAAGGAAAGCAAAACAAATGATGTTTACAACTTTAATTACAAGTGATTAAGCCTAACATAATCAGGATTCTAGCAAAATAGAAAGGGAGCAGCCGTAAAGTAGTGTTCACTTTTCGGCTAGCCAATTAACTTCAAGAGATATCTCTTTTGCTGCCTTGCTTCCCATTGGTCATTCTTCCCAAAATAACTCTCTTTTGCAGCTGATGATTGATGTTCTAGATGCCTTGAAGTGTGTGCTAATCTACCTAGAAAGCAGCAAACCCATAGATGAAGGAAAATTAGCCGGCTGCAGCAAACCGGGTTCATGGGACAGAATTTACCCGATTTTCAATCTTGAATTAGACTTAGCAAATGTGGTCATGATTTGGATTTTAGGCCATGGGGGAAACCTTAGGGTGTGTACAAGCCCCCTGCAAAGAAATCAAGGTTAAATCATGTTTGAGAAGAAGAATTCCACTAAAACATTTAACCGTGCAGTTTCGACCCAAAACTGGCCAATTAGACAAAATGCCTTGATGTCCTAACTTCTTTTTTGCATGATTGGAATTTAATGCTTGGACCTAAAAGTAGACATCATGAGGATTCCAAAAATGTAAAAATATCAAACTTAAGCCACAATGTACCTTAAGTTATAAGGTGAACAAAACGGGGCACTTTTTGGCCATTTAAACCGGTTGCTTGGTTTTGGCTCTTCTCCACAATCTGAGCCATTGCTTGAACTTTGGAGTTTGTAAAGGACCTTGATGGACTTGTTGGACCTTCTTCCTTGTCTTGGTTGGTGGGGACTCCATCACAAACTTGAGGTCTATGTTAACCAATAACAAGTACACAACTTCCTCAAGTGCATCACGCAGTCTCAATACATGATTTCTCTTAGCTCTCTTTCCTTTTTCCCCTTATGCACTTTGAGAATCTCCAAAAATGCATTATGCTATTTGATACCTCAATTAGGACATGTCTCGCCTATAATTTTAGTCAAGGGTCCAAGGTCGAGACATCTACTTAGAATGAACTTCTAATGTGTAAATAACGGCATGACATGCTTAAGATGCAGTGGCTGGGATATGTATCACACTTATGATGACCTACATATGTTTGCATAACCTTAAAAAAAGGCAATGATAGCACTTTTTTTGCATAACTCCCTGATCTTGCCACATACGACCTATATAATTCCAAGTACCATACCATCAACTATTGGATTATCGTCACATAATTTGCTAAGGAGAATTATTACTACAAAGCACCTAAGATAGGGCTACAAGCCCTTATGCATTTACGCTAATGGAGAGACTATTTTATATTGATTTAGCATAGGGATATTACAGCATAATTCAGTTCCTCATTTGCTTTGTGTACGAAATTGGATGAAATTTGGTACTAAATTTATCACACAAAAATTTGTGAACAACATCCTCACATCATATCTTAAACATTGCCATACCCGAGCATTAAGCATGTATGTGTGGCTTAAGAGGACCCCTATATTAAAGTCATCCTTATAAAACAAGTAGGCAACCCCAAACTTTTAAGACACATCACTACAAGTTTGGTAAGACTCTCTGGGATACATAAGTCAATAAGACGTCAGCAAAATAATTCTAAGCTCTACGGGTTGGCCTTAACACCAAGGATTAAGGCAAGGTAAAGATTTATGGGAGCATTCTCATTATGCACTCATACGCATGAACTCGTAATCAACACCTCCATTATCTAACCAACTCAACTCGTAAAATCACTTATAGCTCACAGTGACCCTTAAACCAAACCTGGCTCTGATACCACAACTGTAATGCCCCAACTCCTAACCATATAATGTGCCATAATTAATTAGCCTCAAATGGTTAATAAGGAGGAAAAATGCTGGATTAGGGCATTACCGCCATCCAAGAAAGGATAAGGCTCAATTGTTATGAATGCTCAACACCAACGCACGCGTGTAGGTTACATGTACTTGAACCCAAATGTCAGATCCATAACTCACCCATATACTTGCAAGCACCTCATGACTAGGAATGATGTCATTGTGAGCTTCATTAAATCTCATCGATTAGCTCCTTGCATTGCTTGTGATGCCCTATGTACAACTATTCAATGCCCAACTTAAAACATGAAAACACAAAACGTTTGAAGAGTAAGTCGAGGCTCAGTACGTTCATCCCTATACTATAAAGAATAACATTTATTTTTCAGTGAGGGGATGCATTTCAATTCATTTTAGTTTAAAAACAGTGAGAGAAAAAATAATATTGAAACTGTTACCGATTATTATCTGAAAGTGGAACCCTAGACTGATGAGCTCATATGTATATTTTGATCATTATATAGGTGTACATCTACCAGGCTGATCGGATAGCCTGACCTAAAGTTGTGTCGGTGAACTAAGGGGCATAAGCCCTAATGATTGATAACTTGTGGGTCCACTTGATTATGTGGCAAAACAATACTTGAAATTGTTTCATTATAAGTACGAGACTTTAGAATATATAAAAAACATGTGAACTTTTAAAGGTTACAAACACGAAACATATCTAAATCTTTTAAAGCTCCCTCTCTTTTGGAAAAACTCATTTTGGCTCGATGATGATGAAAGTGGCCTCACTTTTTTCCAAATAGGCTTCCTATTATTGTTGATTAGTAGAGTCTGAATAGCTTTCATTATTACAAATTTTTTTTGCGTATAATCTACAATCTCAACTGATATATTTGTATTTACTATGCCTCCACATTAGTTCACTTAAACAATAATTAAGTCTTCCTTTTCCATTTAGTAATGATTTACCAAATTTGCCATATTATGCCCCCTCCTTTGCACTATTATCGTTAGTATTACTACTGTTAATCGACATATTTTCTTATTGTCAATATCAATATTAGTACTATTGCTATTGGTGTTAGCGTAATTGCTAGTGATGTAAAGGCCAAGGGTAGGGACAACCCAAGCAACCTCACATCAAAAGAAAGACAATTCGAGAAGGGAAGACGCACGGTCGTGCATCCAACCGTGTGCAGCCTCGGGTTGCAAATTGCAGGGTACGCACGGGCGTGCGTTGAACCGTGCGTGGACTGTGATAAGCTTGCCCTGGATGAATCTTCACGGTTTTGAATGTCTTTGAGAGCAAAGCCTATTCTAATGCAACGAGCTTTGTTTGGACTTGATTCTATGAGGGGAAAGGTAGAAGGAGTAGTATTGAAAGGGGGGAATGGAAGTATGGTAGGTGGTTTAATGGAATGACTTGAAGAACATTCAAGTATTGAAGGTGATAAATGAAGAACACGAAGAACGAAGAAGATCAACTTGAAGATTCAAGCTAATCAAGTGATTTAGCATAGAACTAAACTCGAGGACTAGATACAGAAACACCACTAATCTTTGAGTTTAGGGCCCTTAAGCTTGATCAAGATACAGAATCACCACTCAATCAAGATTAAGATTCACTTGAACACCACTTAGTTTGGCCTAAACTAAGATAAGCAAGCAAGAGTTTTGAAGTGTGCCTAAGCACCGAAAGCACAAAGCTCTCAAAGGGGTTTTCTTTAAAATCTGATATATCTTACAAGGGGGGGCCGTGTGCCTTTAAATAAGCAAGCTAGCAGCCATACAAGCACACACCTCACCTTTCCCCCCTAAGGAGGAAAAGTATTAAGAGCTAAACAAGCTGATTTGTGTTAATCTAAAATACAAGCTTGCTTAAACTAGTCTAATACATTTGAAACAACAAGGAAAGCAAGACTAATATTTATTACAACTTTAATTGACTTGTACTTAAGCCCAAGCAGCTGGAAACTCAGCAAGAATGCACATGCTTCAACCGAAAAACACAAACCACTTTACGGCTGGCCAATGGGAAGCAAGGAACATCTTTCTTTGTCTCTCTTCTCTTATTGGCTGTTCTTTTCAAGGCAGCAGCTGCTCATTGAGGCCTTGGGACGTGTGCCCAGCCTTGGAGGACGTGCCATATCAGCTGAAGTGAAGCAAACCCACCGATGAGGGCAAAAACAAATCGGATTGTCAAACTGGGTTCTTTGGATAGAAACTGACCGGTTTTGTGACTGAGTTTAACCCTAACAAAAGTGAGTATGATTCTGTTTTTAGACCATGAGAGGAACGTTTAGGATGTGTATAATCCCCCCCAACCAAGAAATTAAGGTTAAACAAAGTTTAAGTGGGGTCTTCAAGCTAAAACATCAAACCGTGCAGATTAGGTGCTAATCTGGCCGGTTTGGCAAAACACCTTGTTCTCCCTTTTTTCGAGTGGCATGATGGAAAAGTAATACTGGGGCTTGAAAGGGGACATCTTGAGGATTCTAAGAAGGTAAAAATCCAAGATTTAAACTACCATTAAGCTTGTTTAAATACATACCCAAAAATCGGGTACATTCTGTCTGAACTGGCAGTTTGTATATCTTGGGTTTATTAGCTAATTTGAGATGGCAAATGAAGTCCAAATGGGATGAAACTTTTTTTGTTGCAAAGCTGACTTCTTGAAATTTAATCGCAATGCAAAATATTGGACTTAAACCTTAAAGCGTTTGACGAAATTATCCTCTCAAAATCAAGTTTGCTGCTGAAAACAAACCTGACCTGCTGTTTTAGGTCCTTAAACAAAAACAAGGATGAATTATTCACCCTTTAATCACAAAATGAAATTACCTAGCTTGATTTGATTCGTTAAATCAAAGGGTGTGGAGGGATCTCCATCATTCTCCCCTTGTTAAAAAGATTTGTCCTCAAATCAATTTAGGTAATTACCTCCTCTTCTTGATTCATTGTATGGCTGAAACAGAATCAACCATTCGAATAACTTGCCTTTGATCTTGGAGGCTCTCTTCTCTTCATGTCCCTTGTTGAATTGAATGTTGGACTTAAGGGACTCTTTGAATATGTCATGAACCACTTCTTCATATGCTCTTAATTTAGAATGATTCTGTGAATCTGTAAGGAATGATTCTGAATTGAATTGACAAAAGGTTTGTTTGAGTGCTTTGAGTGTGGGTGGAGTGGGGAAAAAGGTTGATGGTTCACCAAAGGTCATGAAAAATATATGTTGATTCTCTTTGCCTTTTGGGGGGTGGTGGAAAGTGTCTAAGGTGAGCATTTCACCTTCATCCGCCTCAATCTCGATCTCTTTAAGATCATCTCCTTTATCTTCTTCTTTTTCCTCCTTTAGTTCGACCTCCTTGGTTGCCTTCCATTATGCTAAGGTGACATACCTCCTGTTTGTACAATCTGATGCCAAATGACCAACGCCTTGACACTTATAACACCTTGGGATGTTTTTAGGAAGGGGTTTTGGTATGAGTTGTGAGGATTGGCCCTTTTGTGGAGCTTGGTCTTTTTGTGGAGAAGGGGAAAGGGATGCCATGGGTTTAGGAGCATAAGATGAACTCCCTTATTTAAGGTTTGTTCATGTGGTGAGGGCGGCTTGCTCTTTTTTTGCTGCTCAACCTTGTGAGCTAGCACACATACTTCATCAAAACAAGTGTAAGCTTGCAAATCAACAATATTAGCATACCTAGGATCAAGACCTCCTAAGTATCTAACAATTGTTTGCTCTTCAGGTTCATGCAAATCACACTTAATCACAAGCCTTTCAAACTCACGAGTGTATTCTTCTACACTCAAATTACCTTGGTTCAAATGGTGGAGTTGTGAGTAACAATCTTGAACATATGTAGAAGGAAGAAATCTAGCTTTGAGCTTTGATTTCATCTTCTCCCAAGTTTTGATTTTGGACTTCCTTTCTCTTACTCTTTTGGCACACAAGTTAGTCCACCAAAGAGAAGCATACTTATGAAGCCTTAAAGCAATTAGCTTCACCTTTTTGTCTTCTGGGATGTCCTTGTACTCAAAGACTCTCTCAACTGTGTGTAACCAATCCAAGAAATCTTCAGGATCAAGCTTGCCTCCAAATTCTGGAATTTCAACCCTGAAATCATTTGCACTAGCTTGATTCCGTGAGTATTGTCTAGTCATTCTCAATGGTTCGTCTTCACTAGATGAATCAAGAGTATGGCTAAACACTTGTTCTCGGCCTTGTGATACAGGATGGGATGGTTTTTCATTGAGCTTTTGCTTTTGCTTGAGAAAAGTACCCAATTGCTTGCGTAGGTACTCATTTTGTGCTTTTAACTCTTGATTCGAACTCTTCAGCTCTTGATTAGAAGAAGTAATCTCATGATTACTCTTCAAAATAATATCAAGCTTCTCTTCTATGCTCAAACTAGCACTCATGTTTGCACTTGTTCAAGAGAAGATTGAAATCTGACTTGTGTTCGTGAATTGAGGGAGAAAGAAGTTTGGATGCGTGGATTGAATACCAAGCCAAGGAGAAACTCAGCTCTGATACCAAATATGATGTAAAGGCCAAGGGTAGGGACAACCCAAGCAACCTCACATCAAAAGAAGACAATTCGAGAAGGGAAGACGCACGGTCGTGCGTCCAACCGTGTGCAGCCTCGGGTTGCAAATTGCAGGGTACGCACGAGTGTGCGTTGAACCGTGCGTGGACTGTGATAAGCTTGCCTTGGATGAATCTTCACGGTTTTGAATGTCTTTGAGAGCAAAGCCTATTCTAATGCAATGAGCTTTGTTTGGACTTGATTCTATGAGGGGAAAGGTAGAAGGAGTAGTATTAAAAGGGGGGAATGGAAGTATGGTAGGTGGTTTAATGGAAGACTTGAAGAACATTCAAGTATTGAAGGTGATAAATGAAGAACAGGAAGAACGAAGAAGATCAACTTGAAGATTCAAGCTAATCAAGTGATTTAGGATAGAACTAAACTCGAGGATTAGATACAGAAACCCCACTAATCTTTGAGTTTAGGGCCCTTAAGCTTGATCAAGATACAGAATCACCACTCAATCAAGATTAAGACTCACTTGAACACCACTTAGTTTGGCCTAAACTAAGATAAGCAAGCAAGAGTTTTGAAGTGTGCCTAAGCACCGAAAGCACAAAGCTCTCAAAGGGGTTTTCTTTAAAATCTGATATATCTTACAAGGGGGGGCCGTGTGCCTTTAAATAAGCAAGCTAGCAGCCATACAAGCACACACCTCACCTTTCCCTCCTAAGGAGGAAAAGTATTAAGAGCTAAACAAGCTGATTTGTGCTAATCTAAAATACAAGCTTGCTTAAACTAGTCTAATACATTTGAAACAACAAGGAAAGCAAGACTAATATTTATTACAACTTTAATTGACTTGTACTTAAGCCAAGCAGCTGGAAACTCAGCAAGAATGCACATGCTTCAGCCGAAAAACACAAACCACTTTACGGCTGGCCAATGGGAAGCAAGGAACATCTTTCTTTGTCTCTCTTCTCTTATTGGCTGTTCTTTTCAAGGTAGCAGCTGCTCATTGAGGCCTTGAGACGTGTGCCCAGCCTTGGAGGACGTGCCATATCAGCTGAAGTGAAGCAAACCCACCGGTGAGGGCAAAAACAAACCGGGTTGTCACACCGGGTTCTTTGGACAGAAACTGACCGGTTTTGTCACTGAGTTTAACCCTAACAAAAGTGAGTATGATTCTGTTTTTTAGACCATGGGAGGAAAGTTTAGGATGTGTATAATCCCCCCCAACCAAGAAATTAAGGTTAAACAAAGTTTAAGTGGGGTCTTCAAGCTAAAACATTAAACCGTGCATATTAGGTGCTAATCTGGCCGGTTTTGCAAAACACCTTGTTCTCCCTTTTTTCGAGTGGCATGATGGAAAAGTAATGCTGGGGCTTGAAAGGGGACATCTTGAGGATTCTAAGAAGGTAAAAACCCAAGATTTAAACCACCATTAAGCTTGTCTAAATACATACCCAAAAATCGGGTACATTCTGTCTGAACTGGCAGTTTGTATATCTTGGGTTTATTAGCTAATTTGAGAGGGCAAATGAAGTCCAAATGGGATGAAACTTTTTTTGTTGCAAAGCTGACTTCTTGAACTTTAATCCCAATGCAAAATATTAGACTTAAACCTTAAAGGGTTTGACGAAATTATCCTCTCAAAATCAGGTTTGCTGCTGAAAACAAACCTGACCTGTTGTTTTAGGTCCTTAAACAAAAACAAGGATGAATTATTCACCCTTTAATCACCAAAATGAAATTACCTAGCTTGATTTGATTCATTAAATCAAAGGGCATGGAGGGATCTCCATCAGCTAGTGTTATTATTTTTATCATTCATTCATTTTTATTTTTTTATACTTTACAAATTAATAGCCAGCTAGTAAAATGGGGTTAGTCCATGAGTGTCCAATTCATAAACACCCTTGCTCGCAACGTTATGAACACATTCTCAAAACCAAATTGAGGTGATGTTTGTTTAGAAAATCTCAACTTATTTGAATTATCCTTTTGTTTGGGTCGACTCCATTCTCTATTTGCTTACGCATGAATCAAGCCTTCACGTATCCCTTTTAGGTTGTGTTAACACTTAGCTCATCATTTTAGCTAATGCTAACCCATTAACTTTACTTCCTTGATAAAATCCAAAAAATCAAGCTTCACAATTACTTTAAATTATTATTACCCTACATATTTTTTTATTAACACCATCCAATCACCCAAAATTTATAATCCAACATTGATATTAATTTGACAAGTTATGAATTTCGAAAATTTAGCTCCTTTCCTCTTTCCTCCATCTTCAACCTCAACCCCTTTGATGGCAACCATTCAACACCATACAAACAACCTTTACTTCTTTTCAAAATTAAACAAAATCCTTTAAACTTTCAGCTTAATTTAACTATGAACTCAATTCCACACTCCACATAGAAACTCAATCTTCTATGGTTACCCACAAGCAACTAGCCATGCAACCCACCAAATCAACATAATAACTTTACATTCACCCAAATCAGTATTAATATAATTAAAACAATTGTGTTTACTAGCTAAATCAAAAAAAAGGGAGTAAAAACAAAGTAGAGGGGGCCTAGTGCTTCACCATCCAACCACTAAGGAAACAAGACAAAGAGGAGTGCAGGGTGCTGGCGGTCGCTGGGGTAGTGTTCAGTGCTTGTGGCAGTGTCAAACGGCAGTACAGCAACCGGTGAGTTCACAACATGGGGAGGGGGCATCGGCAGCACAAGGTCGGGGGGTTGTGCGCAGATAGGAAAGAAGAGGAGAGACTTAGTAAAAAAAAAATAAAGGGGGTGGTCTGGTTTCATGTCAGTGAAATTAAGGGGTGTTTGGTTCAAATAGAAAACAATTCCTTTTTATTCTTATTTTATTTTCCGAGCCTTTTTCCTTTAAAAAAACTCTCTTCTTGCAAATGTAGTTGGCCATTTTTAGTAACCTCATTAATTTTGAAGGAGAAAATTATCAATTCCACCCACACTTAGTAACATTATATATATATATATATATATATATATATATATATATATATATATATATATATATATATATATATATATATATATATATATATATATATATATATACACACACATGTATACATACATACATACATACATATATATATATATATATATATATATATATATATATATATATATATATATATATATATATATATATATATATATATATATATATATATATATATATATATATATATATATATTATATATATATATATATATATATATATATATATATACACATATATATATATATATATATATATATATATATATATATATATATATATATATATATATATATACACACATATATATATGTGTTTCTTTATTTACCCATTTATTCACCCTATTGTTTAATTTACTTAAAATACGTAAATAAATCATAATAATTAATCCCAATTATTATCTTCCATGAAAAGTATCACTTTTAATAATTTCATAAATATGCTAATCTATATTTATTCGTAAGTATCGAGTCATTTCATACGAAATATTACTGAATCCTAATTCGAGGCCACTTTGTCGTTTCAACCTGAAATCGCATAAATATTTCAAATGTTGAATTGAACTGCAACACTCAACCCTGTTAAATTGAAATTAACCAAAATAATTAACATGGGTTAAGTTCAGACTATTACATAAGCTTTGAATCATACTTTGAGCATATGCCCCTGCTTTGCTCACCAACTAGCTTCAAGCTAAGAACAGGTGAACATAGCCTACCAAAGACCTATGAATGACCCATATGCTCCTACTTATAATCTTAGGTGGACAAAACATGTTCATTTTTATTGGGCTAGTGACACTACTGCAAGTGCATAGGTGTTGTAGTTAAAAAGAAAGTATAGCCCACAGAGACCAAAAGCAAACTTACCAAGTTCTATTAGAAAATGTTAAGCAATAACTTAATCAAGGATTTTGATTTGGCTACTTCTGATTTTGTTTTGGCTACTTCTAATTAATAGTTTCTAAATTCAATCAACGAAAAATGCCTAGGGATTTATTTAGCTAAGAAAGATGTTGGATCATACGATTAACGTGTGATTTTCTCTAAATTGGATAATTTCAAGAAATTGTAATCGATTTTGAATTTCATTCATTCTTTCAAAATCGACCAAATTAAACAACTAACCAAATGATTCAGCGAGATCTGAGAGGGAAAGGCTTGGCAATGACAGCCTCCAACAAAGTTTTCAAACTGCCAACAAAATCGAACTCCCCGCTCAAGATTCTCACTTGCACACAAAATCAAACTAAAATTCTAACTATTAAAGATAAAAGTTGAGAAAGGGAACGACTATATATGATGAGGGATCTCTCTCATTGCTGCCAAGGGACGTCCTTTTCTCATTGCTGCCAAGGGACGTCCTTCTAAGCAAAAATTCGAGCTCTTTTAGCCACACAGCCGAAGGAAGATAAAGAGGCCACAATTACAAAGGCACCACGGTCCATGGCACCCACCATGATTGGACCGTGGTCTTAGCTAGAATTGAATTTTTCTGCTTTTTTCTTGCTCCATAGGCATAGGGCTTGGGGGTACCTCCGTGGCAGGTCAATAAGCACTCAAAATGAGGGTTAAATGCTGGGTCAAACGATCTAAAATCCTGCAAATATTATCAAACAACCATACCCAAGCTTAAATCGGGAAAAAGAGCATAAAATATAACACTAGGCTCTTAAAATTCGAAAAGTGCCGTAAAACTGCCCCAAAATTGAAGTAATCAAAGGCACTTATCAAACTCCCCCATGCTTGAACTGTTGCTTGTCCTTAAGCAACACTAAGACCAAAAATTATTCAAAACCTCCTCAGGATAGACATTATTGGCATCCTCATGGCAAAGCCGATCCAAAGTTAGCCCAAAAGGTGCAAAAATCATTTAACAAACACACTAGAAAATGAAGTTTTCAAAGTCACTTGATATACCACAATGTCAAATTTGAATCAACCCCCCCCAAAATCATCAAATACAATCACATCTACATATGAAACAAATAGAGCTAGTAACACTGATGGAACCTCACTATAATCATATGGCACTCATCACACATGTGTTTGAAAATGTAAGAAGATCTCTCAATTCTCATTCCATAGACTCAAATCTATCATAAGCTTGACAAGACTCTCCAATTCACCATCACTAGAATACAGTACACATTAGACAATCATGAGGACTTTTATAAGGTTGTAACGGGGCCATGGGTAAAGGTAAGTGGGGAGCGAATGTTTTGGAAATATGGTGCTAGAAGCTATAGACTAAGTGCTAAATGTTTCCAATGTGCTCATACAACATTCTCCTTTGACCAACACATAAAATACATCCGCAATTAAAGAGATAAAGAATGGAAAGTCATAAATACTTTTTGCAATCCAAACAAGGCTAACTCTCTTTTTATCATTCCGCTTGTTTTTCTCTTTTTTTTGTTTTATTTTTTTATTTTTTATTTTTATATTATTTTTTTCTTGATGCTTTTTCTTTAAAAGAGTTAGCTAAGAGAAATCCATATCACACTTTGAATTTCAATTCTTCTCTAATCTTTGTACAACAAGACAAGGGATTCTTATGTAACACAAGAACACAAATCCCTTCACTAAACAACCGAATCTACCAAAAAGATCTCAATACACCTTACTAATTCCCAATTAAACTCGATGCACAAGGATGAAATGCTCCTCTAGTCTTGGCTTAAAGGTTGGAAAATTGCCTGGCCAAAGGCTATAGTAGAAGGTTTGAATTAATAAAAACGGATATAAACTCAAAGGGGTTAGCAAGGGATATAATGCATAACAAGGGTGGCTATTTGGTCATCTGGGTTAACAAGTCAAAGAATGCCTCAATTATATTGCCTAAATGCATATGCAAAATGTGATCTTAAATGAGAATCAAGGCAAGTTCTAGAGAAATGATGTCAACAAAGAGTTGCTCACAAATTGACAAGAGACTAAATTGATAAATTAGTCTTTAAAATCTCAAAGCCTCCCGGCACATCCACCAAAGTCATAGCTAGCTCATTAGTAGACATATGCCAAAATTCATGTAAAGAGTCATGGGATAATCAACTCACACTCAACATATGGTTAAAACATAAAGCTCATTTCCGCAAACTCATTTTCAAACATTTTTATGCATAATTGGGCAAATCAAAGGATCAGTCTAAACAAAATAAGTCTACCTAGCTACAAAGATCATCATTGGAGGATTTTTTCTTTTTTTCTTTTTTTTCAAAGATGCGTGCTCCTAATAACAATACCAAGAAAAATGCAAGAACTATGAAAAGAAACTATAAAAACCTAAAATACAGTCTAAAATGAAAAGAAACCTAAATGTACTTCTAACATGCTTCTAACTGTAAGATTAAAACCTATGATGTAACTCCAATTGCAATCATGAATAATATATATAATACATATACAAGCACACACCAATCCAAATCAGGCATCAGACGCTATCAAATACTGACTAACTCTCCCATGCTTGAACAAAACATTATCCTTAATATGTGCACACAGTAGAAAAGGGAAGGGGGAGTAGCAAGAAGCAATCAAAAAGGAGGTGGGAAGGAGGGCAGGGTGGTTGGCCACAAGAGATATGCCAATCTCACCAGGTCTCTAAACAAGCCTTATAATCTTGAAAGTATTGAGTCTGGGTAGCAAGTAGCCTACGGAGCTCCTCGTGGCTCTCTTGGATAAAGTCACGAAGAGCGACGTTCTCAGAGGCAACCTAGGCTCAAAGGGAAACTTACTCCTCCTGGAAGGACCTAAGGGTGGCTTGGAGGTCAGCATAGTCAGTGGGGGGTGATTGAGAAGAAGAAGTAGGTCCGGCTTAACTAGTAAATGGGGGTGGAGGGGGTGCAGGTTAAATAATCTCGGCATCACCAGATATCCAATAAAGGTTAGCCCGGTGAAGTAAGGTGGTTCAATTAACATTGGGAAGCGGCAAAAGCCAATCCCTGGATAAATTCAGCACAAACGTCCAACCTCTACTTTGTAAAAGTTTATTAACTCAAAACGGCTTGATTAAGCTGCTCGGACCTAGATACTCGATCCTCAAGGTTGGGCTCAACACCCAAAAATGTAGCAATGGTAGTGATGATACCACCAATGACTATACTGCCCTTAGTGCTAACAGCAACACTAAACAATTACCTGGCCAAAAATGCCCCAGGGTCAAGTTGAACACCATCAAGTATATAAGACAGAAAAAATAACGCAGACAATCTCAGGACATTCAAACTATCATCCTAAGCAAAGAAACAATAAGTAAGGATGCGCTGAGCTACCCGAATGCAAGGGCTCCAAATATGGGTGCATTTGGAAGAACTAGCACTATACCTACCACTCCCCGAAAGCTCGCCCCAAAATATATTCGGGTTGAATTCTCAGGGGACTTGACGGTTTGGTAAATTCATGCTATGTGGAAAACTAAATATATTATTGGAGGTACCTCAGTTCAACTCCTAAAATTGCTATTGCAAATAAAAGGAAATATACCCTGCTTGACATTGAGGCCTGCAAGTGACCTTAACATGTAGAGTACTTAGGAATTCTAAGGTAAGGTCCCGATATGTATGCTCCTTGATCTCAATGAAATGTCCCATATCCCCCCATGCAAACAATCACCGTATATCATATAACAATCCTAAACGGCCTAATAATGCCTCATCATAGTAACAACTTACCACAACTATTTGTTCATTCAAGCAAGTACATCTAGCAACATGGTCGGGTTAGTTAAACCAAGAAGATGAGGAATGTTACCTTGGACTCATGCGTTGGTGGAAGTTTGGGAGGTCTGCTGAGGCCGGGATGGTGCTTGCCTGGATGTTCCTGCCTCCTTAATACTTTTTTATCTCTTGGTGAGTGCCATGGTTAAAAAATGGAAGAAAAATTGAAACAAAAACCTAAAAAAATAAGATGTGAGAAACAAAAGTGAAGAAGTTAAGTAAAAAAGAAGAAGATTTAGAGAGGCAAGAAGATGGTTACGAAAGATGGGTGAACGTGAGATGAAGTTGAAGAAAAATGATGGAAAGAGGTGAAATTTGTGGGGGAAAGAGAAAGATTAAGTGAAAAGGAAAGATTTTGAGTGAAAATGGAGTGAAAATGAGAAGACGTGAGGGAGAAATTAAAGGCATAACAATGGTGCATCTAGAGAGAGAATAGAGAGGTGGAGAGTGTGTGTCGAAGAAGAAGAAGAAGATTGGAAAAATTGGATGATCACTGCAGTCAAAACCCTTGACCGCAACTCGTAGCACCTCACCGCGGTCTACGGGGTTCACCACGGTCCTACCGTGGTGTCTGCTGGACACCCTTTTTTTTTTGGCTGGTTGACCACCCCATGGGCCATATTGGAGTGATGTGGTCCATGGTGCCCATCATTTTTTTTTTTTTTTTGTTTTGATCCCTTCTTCTTTTCCTTTTTATTGTTTTTTCCCTCTCTTTTATTCCCTCTTTTGTGTTCTTCTTCTCTCCTCTCCATTTTTTTTTTCTTATTATGAAAAACTACTAAAAAAATGAAAATTAAAGCTATTAAAGGGCTTAGGTTGCCTTCTAAGAATTGCTCTTTTAAGGTCAAGAACTTGACCATGCTTTTATGTTTGGTTTGGATCAGTGAGTGTATGGACGTCATTTTTATTACGACCCACAAAATTGAACTTCTTCAAACGAAGGTACCACCTCAAAAGCTCAGGTTAGAGATCCTTCGTCATCATCAATTGGCGCCATAGCGTATTGTTAGTATATAAGACAAATCGAGTACGTGGTCCATCAGACTGGCAACTATCAACTTGTTCAATTCCCAAATCAAAGTCTATATCAACTCCTTAAATAGGAGGCAAGAGAACCACTTGGGCAAACCTACAATAATCACTTATAGTAGACTGATTAGAAGCATGGGCCTCAACCTCGGGTATGCTAGGCGGCATAGGAGCAGCAAATTCTAACTTAACATACCCTTGGTCGAGGTCCTCAGTGAAAACCCAATCAAAATCAAGAGGATCTTGACGATTTAAAACATCTTCTATGTCAATCTTAGAAGAAAGGAGAAATGCATCTAACAGGGAAGAATTAGAAGAAACCACTTTCTCCTCCATGTGGAAGAACATAACATAACATCGTTGTACTTCAAATGTTATCCGCCTCCTTTTTACATCAATATGGCAACCCACTACAGCCATTAAGGGCCTACCTAGAATAATTTAGGCATCATCAATCTCAATTATATGAGCAATGATAAAGTCTTTCAATACCTAAATATCTCCTATTTTGACTGGTACATCCTCTAATTTGCCTAAGGGTTGTATTTCAGAACCATCTGCTAGTTGTCGTGAAAAGGATACGAGTTGTAATGACCCTAAGTGAAGCCTATGAAACAAAGACTATGACATTAAACTGATGTTTACACCTAGGTCTCATAAGGCTCTTTCAATTTTCACCTTTCCTATAGCACAGGGGATAGATAAGCTACCTGGGTTAGGAAGCTTAGGAGGAAAAAATATGGGGATCTCTTAACTTTCATTCTCTATGAATGTTACGGCCTTACCACCATCGTTTCTCTCCTTACTCTCAACTATGATTATTTCTCTACCCTCTTCAAATGGTGTGTCCTTGGGGTCAATAGAGTCCTCTACCCCCTTCGTTCGAGGTAACACAATTACAATGTTCACGGGAGTTAGATTCTGGTTTACTTAGGAGTCTAGGTGAAGATGAAGAGCTAGCTTGTTGGGCAATTTGAGCTTCCAACATCTTATTGTGAGTTGTAAGCACATCAACCTTATAGGCTAATTGCTTTATATAATCATCTTGCTTTGGTTATGCCAAAAGCGTACTCTCCATCATGGCCTTTAAATTGGACTTTGGGGAGCTGGTGGAGGGAAAGGTGGTCTTTGAAAACCAGAGGATGGCCTAGCATTACTAGGGGCATATTCGAAAGGTTTGGATTAGACCTATATAAGAAATTCAAATGGTTCCTCCAACCTGAATTGTAGGTACTAGAGCAAGGGTCATTGATCGATCTCGAGTTGAAGTTTTGCACATAATTGACTTTACTGGAGTCTTGGAAAAAAAGACTCCCAACTTGGCAATTCAAAGTCACATATTCAATAGAACCACAAATTTCACATGGGGGAGGGACACTAGAATTTATAGCATTTATATTCATACGGTCCAACCTTTAAGTTATAGCATCAACCTTAGCAGAAAACAAAGTAGGTGCATCAACTTCAAGCTTACCTCCAACCTGCTTGGATTGGCCTCGTTCAGTGGACCATTGGAAATTATTTAGTGCCATCTCCTCTATCAAATTGAAGGCTTCATCCTCCATCTTGTTCATCAAAGTGCCTCCCGCCACCGGATCTATGGTGGACCACACCACTTGAGTAACTCCACTGTAAAAGGTTTGGATGATCATCCACCTTTGGAGTCCATGATGAGGGCATAACCTTAGGAAGTGCTTGAATCACTCCAAAGCTTCATAGAGCAATTCGTCTTCCCTTTGATTGAAGGTAGTGATTTGGTTCCTTAGACTTACCGTCTTCGATGCTGGGAAGAATTTGCCAAGAAAGGATTTAGTTAGCTCATCCCAAATGGTGATGGAATCCGGTGGCAATGAATATAGCCAAGCACGTGCCTTATCCTTGAGAGAAAACAGGAATAGGTGAAGGCGGATTGCATTGGTGGAGACCCCGTTTAACTTCAATGTATCGCACACCTCCAAAAAGATCGAGAGGTGAAGATTGGGGCCTCCATTGGTCATCCTCTAAATGGCATTCATTGAACCATTAAGACTAGTGTTGGCCGCAACTCAAAGTTGTTCACCTACAACGTGGGTCTACCTATGCCAAGGGTGATACCTTGGACACCAGAAGTGTCCTTCTTTCAGGTTCCCCTCTTGGTGGTTCCACCTCTGGTGAAGTTTCTCGAGCCTTGCGCCTTTGTCTTTCTACCGTTTGCTTCTTTCTCTTTTGATGAAAAGTCCTCTCTATTTCAGGATCACTTTCGTAGACGAATGGACTTCGCATAAAAGGGAGAATCTTCCTGCAAGCTAAATCACCAACACTACCAAAGCAATCAAAAGTGGAAAAAAAATTGAAAGAAAAATACTTAGTCACTCTCACAAGATCGACTTGATATTTAGCAATTTGGTCCCCGACAACGGCGCCAAAAACTTGACACTACCTCGAGTGCACGGGTGTTGTAGTTAAAAAGAAGGTATCACCCACAGAGACCAAAGGCAAAATTACCAAGTTCTTTCTATTAGAAAATGCTAGGCAATAACTTAATTGAGGATTTTGATTCGGCTACTTCTAATTAACAGTTTCTAAATCCAATCAAGGAAAAATGTCTTAGGATTTATTTAGTTAAGAAAGGTGTTGGATCAAACAATTAACGTGTGATTTTCTCTAAATTGGATAATTTCGAGGAATTGTAATCGATTTTGAATTTAATCCATTCTTTCAAAATTGACCAAATTGCCTAAACTAAACTAAAGTCATTCTTTCAAACTAATTTGCCTTAGTCTAGGTTCAGTATTTTTGATTACTCATTCATCCTCCCAACATGCAATTTTTCCTTTCAAGCCATTGCTATGTTAAGTCCTATCAAGCGGTTTAATAATCGAATTTCACCTTTCAATTCTTGATAAGTGCTTAAAGTGTATATCGTTTTAGGGTCATTTTTGCTACATTTTTAGGAAAAATTATATGCTTTACATTATAATTTATACTCATTTTTCGATTTTATGCTCGCATATGATTCTTTTCTGTGTTTTGTCGGATTTTAGACCTTTTTACCCAGCATTTGACCCTATATAGGTGCATTTTGACTCACCACGAATGCCCCTGAGTTGCTATACCCATGGAAGAGAGGAAGAATAGAAGAATGACGAACTAGCCCTGACCACGATCAGCCCGTGGTGGATGCCACGGTCCGTGGCAGGCCGGTAACAGCTAGCCTCTTCATTTTCTCTCATTGTGTGGTTGAGATCAATCGAGCTCTTCTATAAATAGCCCTATTCTGCAGCAAAATACGATCATCCCATCCATCCCATTCCTTTCTTTTCCTCTTTTCAAGTAGATTAGGATTAGTTTAGATTAGAGAGAGAGAGAGATAGAGTTGAAGGGAAGATTTACAAGGATACCACCCTAGGTTTGCACGATAGTTCAAGCACGATCTTGGCTGAGCATCTCTTCTCTAGAGACTTAGTTTTATTGAAATTTTGTTTTGGTTTATTCAATTGTTTGAGTAGTTTTATTTTGTCTAGAGACGTTTAATTTAATCACGTTTGAGTAGTTTTATTTTGTCTAGAGATTTAGTAGTCTGTGGAATTGTTATTGGATCATATTTTAGTTTATTCAATTGTGCTTATCCTCATAATTGGTTGATTTCGTTTTATCAAGTGTCTGATATGTTGTGAGTTGATTTTTGGCCAAAATTTGCTTGCACACTTAAAACAATCGAGAGAACATTCGAAAGGCGACATTTGGTTGTTGGACTGCCTGAATAGACTTAGCATAACTTCATCTCGAAAGAGAGATTTATATGTTAGGAGGGCTATTAAGTAATCAAAAATATTAAACTTGGATTGAGTCAAATTAGTTTGAAAGAGCGACCATTGCTTAGTTTAGGCAAATTTAGTTGACTTCAAAAGAATAGACTGAATTTCTGTATAGATTGCAATTCCTCAAAATCAACCAATTAGAGAAAGGTACATGTTTATCATTTTGATTCAATTCGCCTCCATAACTATGAAAATTCCGATGCGTTTTCCCATATTTGATTTAGAAAAGTTTATTTGAAGTTGTTAAATCAAAACCACTTGAAATAGAATTTTGCTTAGCATATCTTGAGGGTATATAGCCCAATAGATTAAACCAGTCTTTGTGGGATCGACCTTGAATAGCTACAACGCCATCATGCGCTTGTGGCCGTATCAAGTTTTTAGTGCCATTATCGGGGACTAGCATCGAATATTGGGATTTTTTCGATAGGTTTGACTAAGCATTTTATTTTTCTTTAAAAAAAACTATAAAAAAATTTTGAAAATTAACAGAAAAAATTGGAAAAAAAAAAGCAATGGCAATTTTTCATTTTTTCCAATTCGAGCATGAATTATTTTGGAGGTATTTTAAGCGTTTAAATGTCTTTCTTACTCAATGTGGTTAACGTATTGGTAAATAGGAAATTTTGGACATTGTTAATGAGACTGTGAATAGTAAAAACCGAACTCTTTTAGGGTATTGGGATTTTTATGGTAAAAATGTTGATGATGCATGGTATTTGCTTAAGTGGATTGCTTGGGATTTAATTGAGAAGGCTACTATTATTTCTAAATATTCCATTTCGGATCCTTGCACATTCTATTATAGATCTTATTATGCTCCTTTTTGGCGTGATTTGTGTAATGCTTCTGACCACGATATTAATTCATGCCCTTATTATGCATGCTATGTGCAACCTGACTTTGTATCATCATTCGACAATACTAATGTTGTCTTGACCTTACATGATTCATCCTTTCCTTTAGCTCAATGTACGGGGCTCGAGGTGGGTGAGCCTTTTGGGGTTGTTACTAGGTATAGTGTCGTTGGTACATGTTTTGAGTCAGAAGATACTTTTGATAAGGTGCGTGATCTAGTTAAGACTCCTTTGGAGGGGTCACGTGATGTGCTTATGCATGAGGAGTCTCCTAGCCATGGTTTTGATCATAGTGTTATCCCTAATCTCCTTGATCATAGACATGTTTCCCCTATGTGTTCCCAACCTTCTCATTCCCCTGAGTATGACATTGTGGAGCCCATTGATAATTATATGATTTGTGATGCTAATGATGATTTGGGCTATGTAGATAACATGTTTAATATACTTGGTGGGAATATTGATAATTTTCTTTCCCTAGGTTACTTTAGTAGGTATAATACCTCACTTGACCTATATTGTATGTGCCTAGGAGACTTGCCTAAGAAAATCATGTGGTCTACATTCTTTAATCCTTTCTATGATTTTTCCATAGCCATTGATAAAGTTAAGAGGATACATATACTCTTTGGTGTGATTTTTGTTATTTCCTCTTACCTTTTATTTCCTGAATTATGGTCCCAGGAGTTTGATAAGCTCCTACATGCTTTAACAGCATTTGCTTTCATGAGTCAAGTCTTGAAATCATGATGGAATGGCTGATGCTCCATGTGCCCTGTTTATGAGGCCGCATAACTTAGGTGCACTCTACATCTAACCTGATGACATCGTTATGTTTTGTTTCCTTTTCCTTCTTTTACTTTCTTTCTTATGAATAATAATGCTTTATCTAAGCATGGGGGAAGGGTAGTTCTATGTTTTTCTATTTTGGTTATTAGCTTGCATACATGCTAGAGCATATAGTTTTAGGCATCTTTTTGCTTACATTAGTGATTTGCATTTAGTTAATTTTTAGATTTGCATATAGATTTACGTATAGCGATGGTGTGGATTATTTGAGATAACCTCCGATGATATGTTTGTAGGCAAAATAGCTTTCATGAGTTTGAATAACTTTTGATGTGTAATCCCTTTTAGTGCTAAATTTGTGAAGGTTTTGTGAATATTTCTTACTTTAACCCTTATCTTGATTGAGAACTTTGTTATCCCTTAGAGTCTTTAACACTAATATGCATACATAGACTCATTTTATGAGCTTAATGTGACTTTGGTAGATATTCCATGAGATTTTAAGCCTTATTTGGACTAATTCATTATGTTTAGCCTCATGTTTCTTTCATGTAAGTGGCTCTTCCATCTTGCATCTCTAGAACTTGCCTAGACACTTGTTCAAAACCACATTAGCATGTGCATAGTTAATGATATGATAGAGGCATTTCTTTCTTTGAATATTTTAGCCACATTACCAAATAGCCTACCCTTGTGTTACATGTTGTTTCTTCCTTTGTTAGCCCCTTTGAGCTTATATCCGTTTTTGTTAGAATCCCTTCATCTTAGCCCTTGGCCAAACACATATTCCTAACCTTTAAGCTAAATCTATGGAGCATTATTTTATCTTTGTAGTGGGTGATTTTGGGGATAATTAAGTTTAAGGTGGCTTTGGCATATTAGTTTGTTGAGGGATTGATGATGTTGAGCATTTGCTTTGGTTCCCTCTTGTTTGGGTTGTGTGTATATATACATTAGGTTATGAGTTGATAGTTTATGATCCTATGCCTTTCAGTAATTGCAATTTTCATTTCATTTTCCAAAAAAAAAAAACCCCAAAAAAAGAAGAAACAAAAGTGATGTTAAAAAAATTTTTGAAAAAAGAGAAAATCATCAAATGAAAAAGCAAAAAGAAAAAATAAGAAAAACAAGAAAAAAATTAAGTGATTGGCATGGGATGCGTATATAGCTTGAGTTCCTTCTTTGTCAACTCATTTCCTACATGATTCATTTGGGGTATGTTCATTGTATTTTGAGGTTTGGAGAGTTAGTGAACTTATTGGTTAATTAGTGGTTTGTTGGTTACTCCATAGTCACTTGGCTAAGTAGCTCCACATTGCCCAAATACATTTGTCCACTCCTTTCACTTAACCCTTCTAGCACACATTACAACCCAAATAAAGTCCTCTTAATTATCTTGTGCACATTGCATTTTAGTGTTGGAGAATTTGAGAGTCTTGTCAAGCCTATGGTAGATTGCATCTTTAGAATGAGTCTTGAGTGAACCTATGATATATTTCAAACACATGAGTAGGAGTGATTCACGTTTCCCAAAGTGAGGTTCTACTAGTCCATTTGGCTCTACTCAATCTCATGTGCTTGCATGACATGCTTTGTGGTTCTTTGAGGGTCATCAAGTTTGATATTAAACTTGTGGTCTTATACTTTTTCGAAAACCGTCTTTTCCTTCTGATTTTGAAATGTTTTGTGCATCACTTGGGGTTACTGTTGATTGTTGTTCTTGCGTGTGACATGCTATGGTTTGCCTATTTTAAAAAGGTTGTTCCATTGCATCTTCCCTGGTCAGTTGTCTATAGTGTTTGCTTAAGGACAAACAACGGTTTAAGCATAGGGGAGTTTGATAAGTGCTTAAAGCGTATATCATTTCAGGGTCATTTTTGCTACATTTTTAGGGAAAATTATATGCTTTATTTTATAATTTACACTCCTTTTCCCATTTTACGCTTAGGTGTGGTTCTTTTCTGTGCTTTGCAGGATTTTAGGCCTTTTTACCCAGTATTTGACCCTATATAGGTGTATTTTGACTCACCATGAATGCCCCTGAGTTACCATGCCTGTGGAAGAGAGGAAGAACAGAAGAATGATGAACCAACCCAAACCACGATCGGCCCATGGTGGCAGGCTTGTAATAGCTGGCCTCTTCATTTTCCCTCATCGTGGAGCTAAGATCAATCGAGCTCTTCTATAAATAGCCCCATTCTGTAATAGAATGCAATCATCCCATCTGTCCCATTCCTTTCTTTTCCTCTTTTCAAGTAGATTAGGATTAGTTTAAATTATAGAGAGAGAGAAAGAGAGATAGAGTTGAAGAGAAGATTTGCAAGGATTCCACCCCGAGTTTGCACGACGGTTCAAGTGCGATCTTGGCTGAGCATCTGCTTTCTCTTCTCTCTTCTCTTCTCTTCTCTTTAGATTTATCGTTTTAGATGTTTAATTTAATCATGTTTGAGTAGTTTTATTTTGTCTAGAGATTTAGTAGTTTGTGAAATTGTTATCGGGTCATGTTTTAGTCTATTCAATTGTGCTTATCTTCGTGATTGGTTGGATTTCGTTCCATCAAGTGTTTTATATGTTGTGAGTTTATGTTTAGCTAAAATTTGCTTGCACATGTGAAATAATCGAGTGAACATTCAAAAGACGACATTTGGTTGTTGGACTGCTTGAATAGACTTAGCATAACTTTGTCACGAAAGAGAGATTTATATGTTAGGGGGGCTATTAAGTAATCAAAAGTATTAAACTTGGATTAAGTCAAATTAGCTTGAAAGAGCAACCTTTGCTTAGTTTAGGCAAATTTAGTTGATTTCGAAAGAATAGACTAAATTTCTATATAGATTGCAATTCCTCGAAATTAACCAATTAGGGAAAGGTGTATGTTTATCATTTTGATTCAATTCCCTTTAATAACTACAAAAATTCCTAAGCGTTTTTCCCATATTTGATTTTAAAAAGCTTATTTCAAGTTATTAAATCAAAACCACTTGAAATAGAATTTTGCTTAGCATATCGTGAGGAGATATAGCCCAATAAATCAACCTAGTTTCTGTGGGATCAACTTTAAATAGCTACAACGCCACCGTGCGCTTGCGGCCGTATCACTTCTTCACTCAATTATCTTAAGGGTGCAAGCAAATTTGGCCAAGTCCATTCACAACATGATAACTACTTAATAAAACGAATCAAACCAATCATGAAAAGAAAGTACAATCCTATTGAATTGAAATGATCCAACTACACTTCCATTAACAAACAAATCCCTAGATAAGATAAATTACTCACTCATGATTACAAATTAAACAACTAACCAAATGATTCAGCGACATCTAAGAGGGAAAGGCTTGGCAACGACAGCCTCTAACAAAGTTTTTAAAAAACCGAACTCCACGCTCAAGATTCTCACTTGCACACAAAATCAAGCTAAAATTCTAACTATAAAAGATAAAAATTGCGAAAGGGAATGACTATATATGATGAAGGATCTCTCCCATTATTGCCTAGGGAAGTCCTTTTAAGTAAAAATTCGAGCTCTCTTAGCCACACAGCCGAAAGGAGATGAAGAGGCCACAATTACAAAGGCACCACGGTCCGTGACAGCCACCATGGTTAGACCATGGTCTTGGTTGAAACCGAATTCTTCTACTCTTCTCTTGCTCTACGGAATTGGGCTTGGAGTACCTCCGTGATAGGTCAATAAGCACTCAAAACGGGGGTCAAATGTCGGGTCAAACGATCTAAAATCCTGCAAACATCATCAAACAACCATACCCAAGTGTAAATCGGAAAAAGAGTATAAAATATAACATTATGCTCTTAAAACCTCAAAAATTTCCATAAAACTACCCTAAAAATGAAGTAACCAAGGGCACTTATCATCTAGTGGATGTAATGCGGTAGTGCCTAATCAATATGAAGGATTTTGTGGAAACTCCTCCTAACAAATTAAGAGGCCAACCTATCAGGATCTACCTAATACACTTAGGTAGCTGGCTCTTCCTTCTCTTGCCCCTATTGCCCAATCTCAACCTTCTACAAGCCATATTAAACTTGATAAAGTTGAAATGAGAATTAAACATGATGTAGAAAAGGATGTTGGGAGAATGTTGAGAGTAATGACAAAGCCTTTTTTTTCCCAATTTGCTATGGAAAATAGGGAAAAAGGCACATTTCATAGTCGACCTAAGACTAACACTAAGGGTAGGACGCTTCTCTAACTTAGTTCTTGATAATTTCAGAAAGATCAATGTTGTGATAGCTTTTAGGTCATGGAGAGAGATTGATAGCCATATGGGTGATAACTTAACAGGAACATCTAATTCATCCACTATCCCTTCTTCTATTGTTGCCTCCTATTGATGATTATTGAGAGTCTAAAGAGGATGAGGCTATGATTATAGTGAATACACTTGCACCTGAGACTACTCCCACCTCACTTTATAGGTTCATAAAATTGAAGTCCCTTTCCACAATAGATTGAAGGGGAAGAAGGGCTAGACTCATATTGATAATATTAGGCAGGCTTTCTTTCAAGTCAACATCAACATTTTCCTATTGGATACTATCTAGTAGATTCACGCTTGTGCTTGATTTCTGAAGGAACTTTGCACCTAAGAGGGAAACTATTGTGCCCAATAGAGCTTTCTTAGCCTTTAATGTTAGCTCTATAATTTCTAGTTAGATTCTTGTTAAGTACAAGGACTCATGCTACCTTACCAATTCTATAGTCATAGGTGACTAGATCATTCATAAAGCATTACTAGATTTGGAAGCTAATATGAATTTGCTTCCATTCATTGTTTATAGGAGACTTGAGTTAGTTGAGTTAAGACCTACGAACATTGTCTTCTAGTTAGCTAACAGGTCTAATAGACTTCCTAGGGTTGTTGTGGAGAACATGCTAATTGAGGTGGGAGAATTCATTTTTCCTATTAACTTTGTGGTGCTTAATATAAAGAGGGTGCGTAATGCTAAGTCCCAGATTCCTACAATTTTTAGGCACACTTTATAGGCTACTTCCAATGCTTTAATTAAATACAGGAAGGGTATGGTGAAACTATCTTCTGGTAATATGTATCTTAACTTGAATATATTTGATTTGCAAAGATAGCCCATTGGTTTTGATTATGTGGAACATTGTACGCTTAATTGGGTAATCATTTTTCTTATGTTGGGTTAAACTTTGAGTAGGTATATGAGTTTGCTATTGAGTACGAGCCCTTCTTAATGGATGATAAGCCTGAGTTTGGTGTGTTTGATTTTGTTGAGGTGTTTCCTATGGACTTTACTATTGATTCTATTTCTACGTATGATATTCTTGATGTTTCACTTTACCTAATGCCCCTTTCTAATGTCCTTGAGTGTGCTTTTCTGGGTCCTGATGAGCCTTTACCTATAAAATTATTACTTCTAATTTAGACTAAGAGAGAATTATTTGACTTTCTTAGGGAGAATAAGGAGGTCTTAGGATCAACCTTAGTGGACACTAAGGGTATTAGCCCTACAGTTGTGCAACACATGATCCATTTGGTGCTAAAGCTTACTGCAACCGTTAAAGATGGTTGAATGCAACCCTCGAGGAGCTAGCTAGGAAGGAGGTGTTGAAGTGGTTGGATAGTGAGACCATATATCACATTTCTTATAGTGAGTAGATTAGTCCCGGTCAGGTTGCTCCTAAGAAGATTGATATTATCATGATTAGGAATAGTAAGAATTAGCTAATCCTAACCTTAGTCTAGTTTGGGTGGAGAGTTAGTATTGATTATGGAAAATTGAATGGTGCTAATAATTATTTTCTTGATGGCTACTCTACTATACCTAAATAATTATTGCTCCTGGGGATCAATAGAAGAGTAGCTTTACTTGTTCTATTGTTAGATGTCTTTTGTTCTGTTAATATCCCTACCATCTTTCAAAGGTGTGTTATTTCCACAATGTCTAATTTGGTTGAACTCTTTATGGAAATCTTTGTTCGAAATTTGGATAGCTAAAAAAGAGCAAATTTAGACTAACTTTTTAGCTTGGATTATATGGGCCAAAGCAAAATTCCTCTCTAAATTTCCTATACTCCATTTCTATGGAGTAGCAGGTACTCTACGGTTTTTAAAGCTATTGCTAATCGGAACCAGTCTCTCTGTAATTTTGCAATTAAGAAGTAAGACTACTACATCAGACCCGGAATTTTTTCGGATACTGGATTTGGATTTGGACTTTATGGAAATCTTCATAGACGATTTTTTAAAGTCTTCTTTTAATGATAGTTTGACTAACTTGGTAAGAATATTGAAAAGGTGTACGGAGAATTATTTGACCCTAAACTGGGAAAAGTGTCACTTATTGATGAAGAAGGGGATTGTGTAAGGCCACATAATTAATTTCTAATTATGGTATTGAGGTTCATAAGGTCAAGATTTATTTGATTGCTAATCTTGCCCCTTCCACTTGTGTTAATGTTTCTTGGACATGCTAGATTTTATTCAATGTGCTTGCACGTTGTTTTGATAATATTAAGTTTCTATTCAGTTTCTGTACACATACAAGATGACGATAGGGGCATGATTTGTAATATACATCATTGTTGATGATTTATGTTTTGGCTTTGTGACTCTATTCAAATGTTTATGCTTGTATGTATAGTAATATTCTTCATTGAAAGAAAACGTATGCAAAATCCATAATTATGTGCGTTGTACTTAGATTTGATCATGTCTGGGTATGGTGATACATGGTTTTTGATATTATCAACTATTGACCATTTTAATAATAAGTATCAAAGTGAGTTTATTGACATGTTAGTTGTTGGTAATGGTTTGACGATAATCAAATTGATGCTAACTCGGGAATGGTTTATTTAAGATAGCAGCATGGGTTTTACAGTCACATACCTATGTGATGATTCAAATTGATTAACAAAATGTTTAAAATATCCTTAATCATGAATTAAGTTTGTCATTATAAATTGATTTACACACATTTATGGCTAAACTCTTAAATGCGATTCGGTAATTATTTGTTATAAAGAGATGTACATAGATTTGCATGTGTTTTAAAGTTCGTGGTTATGTTGTGAATACCAATTTGATATGATAGTTTGATCATGTGTAGGTTTGTAAGATGATTTATGGGGTGAAACATATTAAAGAGGAAAATCTTGAAATTGGAAGGTACATTTGATGACATGTGATGGTAAAATATATGTTTGGAAATACAATTTCTATGGAAGACTATTTTGATTTTGTAAATGTAACCACTTAATCAATCTAACTATTGCATTAAATTATGGTTATGAACAAGAACATGATATAATCACAAATAAGTTGGAAATTTGATGTAATTTCCATCAAAACTAAGAAAATTTGATTTTGTAAGTATCCAAAAGTTGGAGAGATAATTTCAATGAAAACGAAGAAACCTTGATTTTATGAGTATGACTCTTATCAATCAAATTATGACCGTATACATAATCCATGATAATTGGATGAGATTATGGTTACAAATATTAGCAACTTTATAAGTCTTACGAGCCCAACCACCCAAGTATTTAGGATTTTACAAAGGAGTGTCATACTAGTTGAAAGTTGATTGCCCATTTTAAAAGTTTATACACTATATCATATGATGCGATGATTTAGTAGTACTTATGGTGGGGGTGTAACTCCTTAAGAGTTAAAGGATGTTTTATGTTACCGGCTAGTCTAGATAAATTCGATGATGATCATGATATATTTAAAGTCATGGAACAACATGTATGTATCTAACGACATTGACTATTCTATAAGCATCGACTAGTTTAAACTATTTTAAGCATGACTAAGATATATTTAAGGTAATTGAATGATTTGTACATATCTATGACCTTAATAAGAGGGATGAGTAAGCCCATTTTCTAATCACTGATGATAAGTGCCTAACTCATACCTGATATGATGCTAAGTCTTAAGCTCAATATAGTGAAGCTTGTTATCCGGAATGTTGCAAGCACTATTCTAATTATGTTGCATCCTAGGTTCGAGTGCTCGGATTACTCGTGTGTAATGAGCGAATGCTCTTAATATTCTTCAATGGTGAATAGTTGGTATGCCATAATGTACAGGCGTATGTGCTCTAAAGTACAAAGAGTCTACCTATATGAGTGAATTGTGGCAGCTTAAACAAGTAAGGGCTTAGGTTGATGAACTCGTGAAAGATAAGAGCACATGGCCTTAAATTGTGTTGAGATTCTAGGTGTATCTTGAGATTTATGTGTGAGATATTCAATCAATTAGAGAGGATTTATAAATTAAAGAGTTGTCTACTATTGCATCCAAAGTACTTGAAATTATGTCCACAAGTGATAGTTCAAATTGCATGACACTTCATGAAGTAGAGATCTCCTTGTTTTCTCAAAAGTTTGTTTCAAAAGTTTGTTTTTCCCTTATTCTTGAAATTTTTTTGGGGGGGGGGGGGGGGAGTTTTTTTGAGTAAATTCCAAAACGGAACATTGGGGGAATCCACATGGTTAGACCATATGAAACAACACGGGCTATGTGATGACATATAATCTGACTGTTTGTGGTGTCTAGCAGTGAATTTTGACAAGTTCTTCCTATCATACATTCCAAGAAGGCACACATTTGATCCATGTACTCTCGACACTACCTCTGTTGGCTAGTTTTTCTATTAGTTCGTCTATCCGATTTGGATAAAATTGATAACACTTTTTCCCTCCAAATTTTACCACCAAAGTGGTTCGTTCATGACTCGTTGATTTATCTAGTACCTTATTTATCTATGTCGTATTTTCTTGGCACAAGCTACTAAAAAAATGCTTACAACAAGAAGGATTAGGTGTTCATTAATACATATGTCAAATGCATGCTATATGTAAAGTGATTTTTCATCTTTAAAACAAATATTACAATATTATTTGAATAAATGCTTATCACAGTAAGAGTAAGTTTTTATCCGTAAGTACTTATGAATACAATAGTAAATATACTTATCAAATATGCGGGCCGCTACTTCACTTAGTCGCGATTCGTGATTATATCTCTCCCTAACTAATCAGATTTATTACCTACCCATATAGTTGTACATCCAGGACAGTGTCCAGTGATAGTTCAAGTCAGCTACATAAATAGACCTGTCTGTTTGTTCAGATGAATTAAAACATGGGTAGAGTATATTCGGGTATGGATAAAATACAAGTCGTGTGTATTTCGGGTTTGGGTAAAATATAGGGAGACTTATTTCGATTTTGCGGGTTTCGATGGATCCAACTGATTTATAGCGCTTTTTATGAGTTTTTCTTTTATCAAAATTAAAAAATCCGCACATTTATTACTTAAAGTTGTTCGGATTTAATAAAAAAGTATATTAGTGGTAGTTCTTCAGGAGAATATTAAAAATATTCAAACTTTTGATATGATACATGAATGTCATGTACAGTTGGGCAAGAGTCGAGTTCCTTTGGTTGGATGGTGGTTGGCTCATACATTAACATAAGATGAACAACAAGGCAAGTCATTTATAGGGCAACATGTTTAAAACATGCTAATGGGTTCAAGTGGTCTTTTAATAATATAATATTTTTATTAAATAACTTATCATTACTTATCCAATCATGTGCGCTTTGTTAATGGGCGACCTTAACACAAAGAAGGCCTCCTCATTGCCCACCACTGTCATCATATTTCAAGAGCAATTAGAGTGGAATCCAAATAAAAGAGAATTAGAGAACTACAAGATATTACAATTATCTTTTCATTATAATTTCAAAATTTTAGATGAATACAATAACAAGTAATATTATTTAAAATATGATTAGACATATTCATTTCACTAAAAGTATAACATATGACTTGAGCAATTCTAATATTTCTTATTTTAAATTGATTTTTTTAAGACTACATAGTTAATTCACACTGCATTCATACTCACTGTTTAGAGTTGTGCATAATATTATTTTATGATGATAGAGTTGGGAAAGAAAGAGCATTATTGCTTAACTTGTGAAGAGATGCTATAGTTATAAAACATCTCTTTAAACGATTCAATATAATGAACAATTATTATTGTTAATCGAAATAAACTAAAGAAAAATAAAAAAGGATATAATATTTGGTCGAGTGGACGGACCTATAGATTTTTAGATCCTATTGATTTTGGATTTAAGCCGAGAAAATTATGCTCAAAACTCAATAATTTTGAATTGATTTGAGTCGAATTAGTTTTTGCCTAATCTACGCACAATCCCCCAAAAGTGGGCTTCGGTCCAAATGCAAGAAGCCCAAGAACCTCATCATAGGACGAGGCGTGGAACAGAGAGGGGACCAAAAAAGAAACAAACAGAAAAGGTTGCCAAATGAGCCTTCAACCTCCGCAAAACCCTAGTTCTTATATCTTCTTTGTTCATTTGGCCCTCGCATCGCCCCTCCCTCCATTCTCGCCCTTTCTGTCTCCACTCGGCTGCCGTCGCACGAGCAACAATGCCGCCAAAGTTCGACCCAAGCCAGGTGGTGGACGTTTTCGTCCGTGTTACCGGTGGAGAAGTGGGAGCCGCCTCTTCCCTTGCCCCTAAAATCGGTCCACTCGGTCTCTCTCCCAAGAAGATCGGTGAAGACATCGCCAAGGAGACTGCCAAGGACTGGAAGGGCCTCCGTGTCACCGTCAAGCTTACTGTTCAGAACCGTCAGGCTAAGGTCACCGTCGTACCCTCCGCGGCGGCGCTGGTTATCAAGGCCCTTAAGGAGCCGGAAAGAGATAGGAAGAAGACCAAGAACATCAAGCATACTGGAAACATCTGTCTTGATGATGTTATTGAGATCGCTAGGGTTATGAGGCCCAGATCGATGGCGAAGGAGCTTAGGGGTACTGTCAAGGAGATTCTCGGTACTTGTGTCTCTGTTGGGTGTACTGTTGACGGGAAGAACCCGAAGGACTTGCAACACGAGATTGGTGATGGCGAGGTGGAGATTCCTGATAATTAGCCTAAATATGACCTTCCAATGAACTGCACTGAGAAAATGTGAGCGTATTTTGGTGTTCTATTTTTGTTTTTCTGTTGTTTCCGTGAATTGGATTTCTGGGCTTTTCTTTTGTGTTATTAGTGATGTTTTCTAGTTTAGTTAATCTTGAGATAATTTTGGGATAGTCTTGTTGGAGATATTTGAAAGAGGAGGTTATGGTTTTTTACTTTTGGATTTATTTGCTATTTGGCTTCTGCAATTGCGATTCTGGGATAGTTTTCTAATGCGTTGATGTCTTTGGCTGATCATTTTGGCTTAATGCTGTACGATGATAGTTTGGCTTAATGCTATGATGATAGTCGCTAGTCAAGGACCAAGAAATCCAATGCTAGTTGTTAGTGACTTTGGCTTTTGGAGTTGGAGTAAGAACGCCACCTATTTATCTGATCTTGGAATAACCGTTTGATAGTTGTTATGGCATGCATATTAGCTATGCTGGTGATAGTTTTCTTTGCGGTCCAATAGACTATGCGTTTGAGATTTTGTCATAGCTGGTTTTCTGGTTTTGCGAAAAGGCATTTGAATTCGGTCAGGGTCATTAAATTAAATGACATCTGAAAGATGGCATCTTAACAATTCCTTAAGAGTGCATTCAGCTGAGATTCCCTGGTATCTTAAAGTGTAGGTGCTGCAATTTATAAACAAACATATTAGGTGGCTGGCAGTTGTAACCATTGGAGTCTCTATTGAAGTTTCTCAGAAGTATTGTTATAAAGACCTGGTTGAAGTCTCACTTTTTCATGCACCTTTGTGTCTCCCTTTTCGTCCTAAAGGTGACCTTGTGTGTGTCGCGTTGTTATCCATGGCTGATTAGGCTCAGGAAATGAAGGACAACAGCATGATATATCATGCCACATGTGCCCTAATGGAGAGCCAATGTGTGTTGTCTTTACCTTCCTTTGTATTATGTACTGCATCCATACATATTGTACTAGTGGTCTGATATGTACATGAATAGTCTATACTTGTAATATCTAGCTTGGTATCTTGTGCTGTGGTTGTTGCTTCCTAAAGTTACTTGGCGAGTCTCAGCTCAAGGTGTGGGTCAGTTTTGGAATTTTAAAGAACGGCTTGTGCTGAAATAGTGGTTATCATGAAATCTCTGATCTGTTATTTTCATCTAATGGAATTTTGAATTATATATGTGCATATGCTGGTAGCAGAAATGTTCTGTGCTGAATATTTTGGCTCCTAATTTGGCTACTGTGGTTCTTCTGCTCGAAAATATATTGAGGCACAAACTGTTTGCCACCTTTCTGCTTCAATGAAATAGAGTTTCTGAAAAAATACTGAGGCACACCCTGTTTGCAACCTTTCTGCTTCAACTAAATAAGTTTCTGTTATTTTCATCTAATGGAATTTTGAATTATACGTGCATATGCTGGTAGCAGAAATGTTCTGTGCTGAATATTTTGGCTCCTAATTCGGCTACTACGGTTCTTCTGCTTGAAAATATATTGAGTCACAAACTGCTTGGAACCTTTCTGGTCCAACTAAATAGAGTTTCTGAAAATATATTGAGGCACAAACTGTTTGCAACCTTTCTGCTTCGACTAAATAGAGTTTCTGCTTTTGCATTCAAGTCGTGCTTGTGAACATGATTTTTTTTTTTTTTTAAAAAAAACATTTGTTGTGTGTTAGAAACTTATAGGTTTGTTTTATAGTGTTTTGGTAAGCTCTCAGTCGGCCCTTCCCCTGTGCTTCTCCCTTGAGCATCCAATTTCTGTACCTTGCTTCTGTATCGTGTATTTCTGATCCTCCTCCCCTCCCCGTGGGGTGTCCTCTATAGTTTCTGATAGTAATGTCTTGCACGACCTGTCATTTATAAATTTTCGTTTCTTTTTCTGATCAAGGTGTAAATTTTCCCGCAACTTTGCGTGTATTATTTGTTTTAGTATGTACACTTTTTGATCAGGGTCTGCTCAATTTAGGCTAATGTCGTGTATCATTTGTTTTATGCTGCATTGCTCTACATCAAGTGTACGAATGACTCTGGGTATCATTTGGTTTATGTTGCCTTTGGTATTTGACTCGGATGGAACTCTCTTAGGGATTCCTCTGCTTGTCTATTAATGATTTAGGGTTTGTCTTTTTCATTGGTCTTTTTCAATTTATCAATTTCAATCTACTTCAATGCATTTCAACCCACTTCAATCAACTTCAATCTAAATCAATAAAAAAAATACCAACTTTAATTCACTTTAATTCACCTTCTTCAAAATTTTATTCTCACTATTTTAACCAACTTAAAAAAATATACCAACCTTAACTAATTTCAATCTACTTTAACCTACTCTAATTTACTTTGACCTACTTTAATGAAGAATATTAATTTCAATTTGCTTTAATCAACATCACTCTTTTATCAACTTTAATTTACCAACAAAAAAAAACAAGCCCTTAATGGTGGTTGCTATAGAGGTATGAGGTTGCTTTTTTCTTGTGTGGTGGTCAATAGTCAAGATACATTCACTGCAGGATGCTTTTCAGTTTCACGTTTTATTGTTGGCGGACATTAAGGTCATATTCTTTTCGTTGGAAAATTGTAGGTGTGGGATGAGTGGGAGTGGAAAAGTGGGTAGGAGTGGGTAGAAGTAGTATTTTTTTAAAATATGGGAAAGGAAGGAAGGAGTGGGAAGGAGTCGAATGAAGTAGGAGAGTTGATGCAAGTTACGTATTTTGTTTTTTTAATGTAATCAAAAAAATTTTAGACTGAAAAAATATTTTTCTGTATTGACTCATGTATGAAATATTGTTTCGTGGCCGTTATTACCCTCAAAAAAATTGTAATTTTCGTTATTCATAAAACAAATTACGCATGTATTTTTTTGATATATTAACCAAATACGAACGATGAAAAAAAATACACATATGTTCAGACCTTGTTCTTTTCGTTGGTAAATTCAAATTTACCAGCCTCAATCAACTTCAATCCACTTTACGAACTTCAATAAAAAAATATCAACTTTAACAAACTTCAACCCACTTCAATCAATTTCAACCCATTTTTCAATATTTTAACTAACTTCCACCCATCATCTAAAAAAATTTTAACCCACTTCAACCAACTTTAACCCACTTCCAAAAAAAATACCCAATTCAACCCACTTCAATTAAAAAAATACCCCCTTCAACCTAATTTAACTCACTTTTACCAATCTCAATCAATTTCACTCACTTACCAGCCCATATTTCCCAACGAAAAGAACAGGCCCTCAGTACATGAAAAATAATAATCTGCATTTTGTGCGAAGAACTTTCAATAATTTATCACTAACGCACATGGAAAAAATATCTACTCAAAATACACATACAATACATCTGCACTTCCTTTCACAAATTACAAACAGCGCCAAAAATATTTACGCGTTCCTTCATTATGCCGGAAAAAACATCTACCAATTTGGCCCCAAATTACGACGAACAAAAAATAAATCTGTTACACATACAACAACAACCATCCACGCTTTGGTGACCTATAACAAATATTTCGTAGCCAACGTAAAAAAAAAAATTGTAAGCATCTCTTCCACATACAGAATCAAACCCAAAATATCTACCAGTCATAAAAAACTAACATTCTCTTGACAAAGCAGAAAAAAATATTATTTCTTCAATGCATATAACAAAAACTGCGTCATTTATAATTTCCAGTACAATTAACAAATATTTCCATAACATCCAAAAAATAAATAAAACTTTTTATAATTGTTGTCAGACTATTTGTATACACAATTACATAAATTATAAAAGTTTCCAAAACAAGAAAAATAATAGTTATACATAGGAGTGGGAAGGAGTTGGTGAGAGTAGGAAGGAGTGGGAATGATTGATATATTTTTTTTAAATGTGGGAAGATGTAGAAAAGGAGGGGAATGAGTGCGTGAAAGTGGATTGGGTTTATTAAACTATGAAAAGAACAGGACCTAAGTCAGGAAAGTTTTGAGGTGAAAAGAGCACTCATGCGTCATTCAACACTCCTACTTGAATATTCCAGCACAATTTGAGACACTCCAATGTCAATATTCCAGCACAATTCGTGTAATTAGTCGCTAACCAGTTCCTTGATGTGGCTATAAGCCACACTGTAGGTTGAAAGGGCAAAACGACCTTCCAAGAATAATATTCTTTTCTTGAGTCTTTGTAACCTTGTTCCTCAATTTTAGGATGTTATTATTACTAAAGTCAGTAGAATAGTATTATAAATGTGCATCTCCTTTTTTTTTTGGGGAAGGAAAAGAATGCCCCATTCGTAGTTATCTTGTTTACAGTCACCTCTACCGGAAAATGAACACCCCCTGGAAAAAAAATCTGAGCTCTTGCACCCATTGTCCAACGTTGCCCAGTGATGTTTCTCTCTCTTTCTCGTGCGAACACACAAAGTAAGTTTTGGTTTCCTCCATGTGTGACATTTTTTTTTAAAAAAAAATTTCAAAGAAAACACATTTGCGTCCATCGTCAATAGAATAAGATCCTCTGTGTGCTAGGCCACTAGACTTCATGTCCGAAGTGCACACCTTCCTTTAGATCCTAGCATGGAGAAGCATACGTCAGTTTATGGTCTATGCATCTATGCATCAAATTTTTGTGTCTACAGTACCTGCATAAATGTGCTTAAATTCATGTTTTCTCCCAACCTAACACAAATTCAGCTACAGCCAAACCTGGATCAAACGCAGATCCACGATTCATCTATTTAAACCCAAGTCTATGAACCCTTAACTCTGACCACCGCCTTAGTATTCTAAATAGAGAAGATCATATCTAGCAAAACTGTACTAAAGGTCCAATTGTCAATCACGTGAATCATTAGATTAAAATGCTAGCCGAATTTACCTTCATATGAGGAGCAGTACAAGGGAATCGATTTTACCTCCTTAGAAGACACCTTGTAAAATTAAAGAACACTACAATGGGATTGGTACGTGCTAAACTCTCTGTACGGAACCTATAAAATTCCCCTTCTATCCTGTTTGTAATTAGGTAGATATTCAGTAATTTTTTTAACTTAGGTTTAGGCTTAGTTCAAGGTTTCTAGGGGTAGATTAATGGAGATTTACTTCTCCTAACCACATTTAAAGTTAATCAAGTTTTAATTTCTTGCAAATTGCTCTTTTTGGCTTCTTTACTTTCATTTACTTGCAATTTACGTTATTGTTTTGTTCTTGGATTGATTTTTTGGTGCCTACATTTACTTGCTTTTGCTTGTTTAATGTTACAATCGATGCTTTTCATTACTAATCTTGCTGTCCTTTCATTTTCTACTCTGAATCTCTTAATTTCTTCTTTCAAACATGAAAATTTCTACATCCTTTTTCCCTATACCATTTTAAGGTTTCACAATCCACTTTCTAAGTTTGAGTTCGCAGTTTAATTATGGGTTAAATTAGAATAGTTAATTCAGATTAGTGAGAGTAAGTAAAAGTCAAGCCCCAAATTCCATCCTTTTGCTCGCTCCAACTTTAGAGGCTAATATTTATTGTTGGATTTTTGAGTTTATGAGGTACTCATTTTTCTCTATCTCCTCGTAACTAGTGAATTCAATATTTTTCTAGTTAAATTATATGCTTTTTTAGTCTATGATCTTAATTACAATGAAGTTTTGTGTTAATTATGTTAACTATGTTTTACTTTAGATTAGTTTAATTAATTTTATTTAGATTAGAATCAGTGAGTGATTAGTTTAATTAATTATCTTTAAAATAAAATTAGTGAATAATTTATTTAATTAATCATTTTAGTCACATTTATTACTTTTCTTAGGTTAGCTATGGTCTATATTACTTATCAATTGATTTTATTTCAATACCATTGTAACGCCCCCAACCCTAAGGCCAGGAGTGTTAGCGTTTGTCTTTAAATCCTAGGGCGAAACGGACAGAGTTTTCCCTAAAAATTGACCGTTTTTCAGGCTTAAAGCCTTACATTAAATTCTCTGCAATTAAACGCAATAACAAAACTGACTCAACGGCTACTCGCCGGAGTTCACGGCTCTACGGGCCACCCGTCCGGAGCATACCAACCAGCGGAGCTCAATACTAAAACAATGGAGCAATAAAGGTATAACTCCACGGTCCACACGACCGGAGTACTGGGGTTACATCCCAACTATGAACAACCTTAGCTAAACGATGATCGGCTGACATGGCCATACGGGACCACTCTAGATGATATGTAACACATGCACACAAGGACTTAAGTTATATAACAATAAACTATATGTCACAATACAACTTGCAGTTCACATGAAGGGCATGTAGCTTTATTCCTATGACAGCAGCAATCCGTCTCGGCTTACTTGGACCGACCTTTACCTGATATTTCATAAACCTGAGAAGGGAACAACAATTGCTCAGTGGATAACCCCCTCTCCCAAAACAATACTTTAAAGTGCAATAATACCTACAAAAGTCGTGTATAGTTCCTTCCCTTAGAAGAGTATCACTTACCTTGCAACGATATTCAAACCACAATGCAAGAGTAATCATATTTGGACCAATTGCTAAACTTTTTATATATATAAGGCTTGTTACGACCCTGAGGCTTATTACGTAAAGAGTCATGAAAACTCATTGAATGTTAACATTGCACATTGAGTAATAAACAGAGTACACTGAATATTCAACTTTGCACATTGAACAATAAACAATGAACATTGGACATTGACATCGCACATTGAACATTGGCCACTGAACATTAAATTCGCGTGAACTATGAATTCATAAACCTATGAACAATACCCAATGGACAATGAAAATTTATTGGTTTCACTAACATATAATCCCGTCATGTGGGCAGTAAACCAATAATATAGCAATATAACATTTGAATTTCACTGAACTCTACGTTAAATCACATGTTTATTTATTAAAAGTATAATGTTGTATAAACCATCATATGCACTGGGAGTCCCCTTGGCCTGATGCATTTATAATAAACCCTCATAGGATCTGAGAGTTTCCTTACCCTTGGGTCGCTACTAATTGACGAGATTTCGCCACGTATGGTTTTGATTCTACTGCCTATTGGTAGAGCTATGAAAACATTGACCAGCTATTGGTAAGACAAGGAAACTCAAGTGGGAGGCTTACAAAGCACGTTGCTTCACGAGATAAAGCATTGGAATGGTGAGCCAAAGCCCAATACGTACAATCCCATGCAGTAAAATAAGTTTCATGTGAAATCCGTTGGGCCGGCCGCATTTGAAATATTTTGTTTTGCAAACAGGAGAGAGAAAATATGTAAGTACAATTGAATTGCCGATTATTATCTGAAAGTGAACCCCTTGGTCGATGTACATCTTGAAACGATCATACTTTGGATGCTCACCCCCCAGGCCGATCGAGAAGCCTGAGTTGACACCGCGCGCGGGTATATTGATGGGCATAAGCCCCAATGCTTGGTCACTGGTCTTGAAACGATCATACTTTGGGTGCTCACCCCCCAGGCCGATCGAGAAGCCTGAGTTGACGCCGCGCGCGGGTATATTGATGGGCATAAGCCTGATGCTTGGTCACTGGTCGGGGTCACTTGTTTATATGATAAAACACTGAGAAACTTGGTTCATTGAATGAATCTTGTGTTACTTTGCTTTGCTGAGAAATATATGAATTTTCGAAGAGCACAGGCCGTGTACGTATTGGGTCATTGACATCCATTCCCTCGTCGTTTCTAACTAGTCAATAGAACTCATATATGGATAGGTTCAATAAGCTTCTGATCGATATCCTTCACAATGATAGCAATCATAGTCGATCAACTGTGTACATACTTACTAAACTGCCTATGATTAATAAAGTATAGCTGGTCACTGAATTGCCCTTACCTGAGCAAATAGCACCATTCAGCGGTGTGTTACAACAAGCGTATCATCACAATAAATTAATATGAGGTGTAACATTACAATAAGCGTTACTATTAATGAACCTTCGTGCATGCTTATGCATCAAAGCTACGCGAAAGTGGCTATGAATCATGGAACATATACTGTAATTCACACCTCAAGACCATGCCTGGATTCAAATAGCTTAGAAACTAATCAAACAGGACCTATCAACTTAAACTGTATTTTTGCTCTCATGCTCTAATTGCATGTACTTAACCAAAAGCTTGGTCTTAATTAGTCGAGCTCTATAAATAGTACCTCAACCAAAAGCGCGTCAACAAGTAATAGAGAGAGGCAACACTTTAAACATGTACAATGCATAATTAAACATATACAATGCATCTCGAAGGACCAGCTACTATTTATATACAGTAACTTGATGGTTGATTTTAAACATATACCATGCATCTCGAAGGACCAGCTACTTTACTTGTTTCGAAGCTAAACACATTCATTTGCATGCATTGGTAAATTAACTCGAATGGGAACGATATATGTTAAAAATGACTTCGCTTTTGGTCCTTTAAGTAACTTGAATCGGCCCTAAACACGTTAAACTAACTGCGTTTTTAATTCTTTTTCATGCATGAACTAATTAACTTGAATCGATGCTAAATATACTAAACTAATTTCGTTTTTAATTCTTTTTCATGCATGAACTAATTAACTTGAATCGATGCTAAATATGCTCAACTAACTTCAAATCAACACATCAAACATGATTTCCATTCACTGATTCGAATACAGTTAAATTACGCAACCAATGAGTCGTTATAAACTCAAATACGTTTCGCATAATTGACAACCCATATATATATATACCTGATAAACTTGTTCAATGCGATTAATATGTATTCTAGGCGTAATTCATCAGTTCCAATTCAACCTGAATGAACTATAATCAATAAACTTGCATCGAAATTAAAAACGAATAGAAGGAAGAGGAAACCCAGCTCGAATCCAAGCTAGATGATCCATTTCGGGTTCGGTTTGGGTGGCTCGGTGTGGGTTCGGTCTATTCCTTGCTCCCTTTCTGTAGGTCTCCACCTCCCTTGCCGGACCGCCGCCGCCGGCGGCCATGGAAGAGCCCGAGCCACCGCCGGCAGTCTTCCCCCATGTCGAACCATTCTCCCCCTCCCCTGCGTCTGCCTCTGCTCTGCCTTGCCTCTGGCCCAACTAGGCGTCGACCGGCGGCCATGGAAGAGCCCGAACCCCCCCGGTCGGTCGCCCCTCGCCGGCCGCCTGCCGGCGGTCATCCCCCCTCCCTCTCCCTCTTTCTCTCGTGTGTGTGCGTGGGGGTCAGGGCAGGGGTCAGGAACCCCCCCTCCTTCGCGACCCTTCCCCCCCGCAGAGAAGGGGCTTCGGCCTTTCCTTCTTTTTTTTTTTTTCTCTCTCTTTCTTTTGTTCTTGCTACTAACTGCTAATAGCACCGACCCACTTTACCGTAAATCAAATTTTCCAATTTCCAAACCTTAAACTGTAACCATTAATATAATCATCGGTCGATTATTCGCCTTTTGATTATATTCAAGTTCGATTCAATAAATTGGAGGAGGATTCCCAAGGGTCGGCATCCTAATCGTATTTGGGAATCTACTCAGTGAAATGCCCGATGATAATCCTTAATGCCAATAAAACTAATAATAATGAGAATACTAATATTCCTTTCAATAAAATCAGCACTCGGGCAAACTTCATCGCTATTAGTTTAATTTATAACGAGATGAATCGGCTTAATGAAGGGGATAAAAACTCAGGGTGTTACAACCATCCCAAAGAACGACAAATTTTCGCTTACACCCCAAAATACTACCTAGAGACAAGGTTGGAATCTCTCGCTCCAAACTTAATGTCAGAGTTGAGTTGTGGTATTTGAACTTTATGCTCATCTTTGTGTTTTTTGAGTGTAGCAAATTCATTTGTATAAGCTCATTGTGTCGTATAAATCTCAGAAAGTCATTGGATACATCTTCGATTATGCTCACGTAGTTCATAGCAACTCTAGAGTCATTATCCCCTTTTCACATCTCAACCTTTTTGTTTGTAGCATAAGCCATCTCAAAAACAATAATAGCCTCAAATACACGAGGGTCATTGAAAAAATCATTATCTTCGCTAAAGCTAGGAATACCACAGCCAACACCATTAATTTCTTGAATAAACTACACAAAGGTATCCTCAATTTACTATAAACTATTTTAAGGACCCTTGGCTTTTGAAACTAAATATAAGGTAACTTGTCTTTTGAGGTAACTTACAGAAAGGACCTTCAAAATTTTATTTGAGCTAGTTTCAAGACCCAAACACTATTCTAGCTTGTAAAGTACGCCCAAAACTTTTCATATTTGCAAATCTACCCTCAATTCTTAAAAACTTACGTTCGAAAAATCTAGATTTGTATTTGTGATATTTTGCTCACTAGTAGTACTCGAGGTCCTCTTTTATCTGGTATCAGAGCCACGTGGCTAAAAATAATTAAGATAATTAAGCTAATTAATGACTTATTAAGCTAATTAGCTGTGATTAACTGTGATTAATACTTGAATCATCACCATCTTGGCCTAGTCCTAATTATTCACACATTGTTCACTCACCTGAAGGTATTACCTCACTAGCACCTCAATTAAACTATATCACTGATATAGTTTTAGAATTAAAAGTAGAATTAGCTAAAATTAAGACTAAGGTCAAGGAGCTTAAGAATCAGTTAACTGTTGTCCATCTTTCTCTTATTAATGAAGTTCGGCATAGCGAAAAAGGAACTTCCAGTATTAGTACTCCTTTTCAGCATAAATACCCTTTCTAAAACCCAAAAATAGGATTCTATTTCCTTTGCACGAGATAAAAATTCAAAAAGATGCAGGAGAAAAATCTGGTGAAAAAACTACTGAAAAAAAAGAAAAGAAGATGGAGTATGAACAATATACTCTTGAACAGCTACAAAAAATGTTTGAGAAAGAACAGAATTCGGAAGAATTAAACAAAATCATGAGCGCCATTTGTGATAAACATGATATATTGTCTAATGATATTGAAGAAACTAATAATGTCCAAATAGAAGACGAAATATATCAGCAGATGAATCTTATTAAACTTGATGATCTCAATGCATTAACACTAGAAGAAATTAGAAGAAAATTGGATAAAAAAATATGGTAAGATGACTGTTGAAGATGAGGTCAATAAGATTGGTGAAGAACTCGAATTAGGTGAAATAGAAATCAATCTAGTTAAGAATGTCGTTCCTTTGGTGAACCGTCGAGACGAAATACTCATTTCTTAAGACCCAGGTATGTTCCAGCAAGACGTACAAGCAATTTTTCCTTTGGGTTCATCCCAAGAAAAACTACGACCTTTGAGGAAATTGGCCTTACTCCAATTAGCCAAATAGGATACATCTTAAACATTGATGAAGCCCGTAATGGAGAAGAAATATTTGAGCATTGGAAAAGAGGCACGAATAGTGTCTTAAACTCAAATACTACATGGACTGCTGTTAATTTCTTAAATTACATTGAACATAGCTTTTCTAGCGCTGTAGTTGATTGGTATGATTCATTAACTGAAGAAGGTAAAAATACATTAAGAATAATGGAGACACCAGCTGCAACGTTCAAAAATCTATGTAAAAAAATTGAAACCGAATTCATTGGAGCAAAACTTAATTCCGAAGAAAAAGCAAGAGAATGGCAAAGAAAGATTAATAACATAGAATATGGGATATGAGTTATCTGAAAAATTACATTGCTGAATTTAGTCAATATTATTACAAAATTGGGGATAATGAAACCAATCTTGGTATGTTCTATGACAAATTGTCATATCCTATAAATTCCATAATTAATGAAAAATACGTGGCATATCTAGAGCGAGCAGATGTCATTGATACCCTTGGTTCGAGAATCTCTTATCTAAGAAAATGGGTAAATAATCAATGTCTAAATCTCCAAAAGCAAAAGAAAATTAAGAAGTAATTCCTAACTTACTGGAATTCGCCTCACCAATGGGGAAAAGAGTCTGAAAAGAGAAGAAAAAGAAAATTTCATAAGAAAAAGAGTTTTAATAGGCAAAGAGGTGAGAAATATAAAAGAAAATATTATAACAAATTAAGTCCTAAAAAACATAGATTTTTTAGGAAACTAGCTTATTGTCTGGCAGGGAAACATAATTACAAATGTTGAGCATCCGGAAAAATAGGACATTATGCTAATGAATGCAAAAATAGGAAGAATAACAAACTTATTGAAAACTTGGGAAGCCTAAATTATGTTAAGCTTAGCGAAGATAAGGCATTAGACCTAGCCCTAAATAACAACAAAGGGATTGTTGAAATTATATTAGACAATAAATATGAAGAAAGCGATTATAAAGAAACAAGTCATATGATGGAAGGTAGTTCGGTTAACCTTGGTGATCTTCAATGAGAAGAATTTGTTGTAGATAATGATCATGAGAAAGTCAAAGGAGATTAGGTTCTTCCCATAATTCCAAAGACATGATTTATAAAAATTCATCTTTCAATTAAAAAGCAAATACATATGTGAAATGATGGAAAGAGATCTGAAGATAAAGGATTGTGAGTATAACATTGGGGAAGTTAATCTGATTAATTAGGAAAATATCCTTAAGCATAATAAAGATAGAAAGTATAGGTATATCCATGGTGGAAGTGTCTACATTCAAATCACTCCATTACAATATTATGGTAAAGATATTGATCTTTATACTTCACTCTGTGATATTAGGCATACCAAATTTAATAATCAAATTATCACAGGGATAAAGACCATTTTATGTAATGGGTCAAATAGGATTTAATTACCGACCAGGATATTATGTGAGTCTAAAAGATGAGTTTGCTAAAAACTTCCTATCCCTTAAGATAAAAACAGTTGGGATGGACATAAAAAGAGGAGGATATCCTTTAAGGATATTTTGAAAAATTATCTATAAACTAGATAATACAATAGATCTAAAGACTAAGGTAATAATGATAAAAGCAGAAAAATTTAAAAGTCCTACCCCTATGCAAAAGATCCAAAGGATTAAGTCCAATTCTCAGGAGATAAAAATCGATCGTTCATGGATATCTAGCTTTACCAACCCTACAAAGATCAATAAGAAAAATTTAATAAAAATTGATGAGGAGGGTAAAATCACCATTAAACCCCAATTATTAAGGAGCATGAGTACAAGATTAGATTGGGGAGAAGGATCTTCATCAGCTAAAGAGGAGCTTAAAGAAGATGACACAATTAGCATGATTAGTGAAATGATTAGAATGAGTTTTGAAGCTGCAAGGCCTAGCGTAGATTGGATTATGAGTCTAGATAGAAAGGTCATTGGATATAAAACAAGAACTGTTAGTAAACCAATTTATGAGGACAAACTAGTCAAAAATATGACTATGGAGATATGCTACGAAGTTACCAATACAAATCCTAATAGCATTTATATCCTAATAAACGTATGCTTAGAAGGATATAATAAATATGAGTTATATACTTACATAGATAGTGGTTGTTCTGTATGCTTTGGGAAAATATCATTATTTTCATACTTTATGTAGAAAAAAGCTAAAAATTCTTTACAAGTAAGGATAGCTGATAATAGCATTATGAGCCATAACGAGGCAATAGAAGGGTTATCCATAGAATTAGGAGGAATTTAATGCATTATACCAGTCCTATAGGCTACTGATCAACCCTATCATAATATGATTATTGAAAATAATTTTTAGAGATTATATTCTCTATGCATACAGACCATAAACCAGATAATATTCATAATAAATGGTCAATCTATTCCTATTGAAAAATTAAGTAAGGCCTATACACATCAGAAGATTGAGTTCACACGCAGCCAGCGTGGTGAGAAGGTAATGCCAGCACAACGTGAAGTAGCTTTAACAATCTCATTACTTGAATGATCTATTAAAGAACAGATTATTGAATAATCAGAAAAATTATGTACTCTGCTCTGATAATCCACTAAAGTTTTGGGATAAAGATAAAACATTTGCTAAAATCACTCTATTAAATCCCAACACTATTATTCGAGTTAAACAACTGGTGTATACACACCAGGATATCCAATGGTTACTATATTCCTAACAAAATAGCCATTTTCAACAGAATTCAATGAGCCTCTTAGTTCTCTAAAATGGATTGCAAGAGCGGTTATTAATAGATAAAAATGGATAAAGAAAGTATTCATTTAACTGCATTTAGTGCCCCATAAGGACATTATAAATAGATAGTAATACAATTTGGTCTGAAAAATGCACCTTAAATATTCCAAAGGAGAATGGATAATATCTTTAAAGACTCAATCGTTGTTCTTTAGTTTATATTAATGATATCCTTATCTTTTCTAAAATCATAGAGCAGCACAAAAATAATGTCTTAGCAGTCACCCAGGGATACATTGATCATGGTATCATACTTGAAAAAAAACAAATGCATTTATGCTGAACAAGAAATTGAGTTTTTAGGCTTGGAGATAAAGGCTGGACAAATCATCCTACAAAAGCGTATTCTGGAAAAAAATAAAAAATTTTTCTGAAAAAATCGAAGATAGGAAGCAACTAGAAAGGTTTTTTGGATGTCTTACCTATGCTTTAGATTTCATTAAAGATTTAGCTAAATTAAGAAAGCCATTGCAGCAGAAACTCAAGGAAGAAGTAAGTTGGACATGGACCATTAATGATACGAAGATTGTTCAAAACTTCAAAAAGATGTATAAAAATGTTTCTATTCTTAATTTGCCTAATAAAGGAGATAATTTAGTTCTTGAGACAGATGCCAGCAATGAGCATTGGAGCATAGTACTCAAGGTCAAAGAAGGAGAAACAATCTACAAATATTGCCGTGGAAGCTTTAGTAAGTCAGAATGCAACTACCCTACAATGGAAAAAGAAAATCTTGCAGTCATAAGGGGAATTGAAAAATTCTTAATCTTTTTAGTCCCAAAACCTTTTATTATTTGAACTGATTGCAAAGGAATATTTGGTTTTGTGGAAAAGAATTTATCAAACATGTAAGCACATGGGTGACCCCCTGTACTGGCAATTATGGCTTAATCAGTTTTCCTTCTCTATTGAACATATAAAGAACTCTCTAGCAGACAGTCTAACTCGAGAACTCGCCAATGGTGATCATCAAAGCCGACCTCCTGCCAGAAAAGGAGGAAATCCTTAATGAAATGCCATTCCTACTAGAACGGGTCATGCCTTCTAGTAAAGTCCTTTAGATAACCTAGAATTCCACACGAAAAGCAGATCACGTTTTGGTCTACTATCTACTGCCTACCTAATAGTCCAAAGATTTTCTTTTTTAGAGTTACACGTTAATTACCTACAGTGTCTTTATGATATTCAAGAAAAAATAAGTTCTCATGTTGAAGAAAAATGGTTCAATGAGTGGTATGCAACATGCATCAACTTCTATCATCATTATTACTATGACATTTGGGAATCATGGGGTACAACAATCTACTTTCTCGATAGGTCTGGAGTTGGTGGTGTTAGTTTCCCAGCAAATTTATTATCTCCAAATGATCCTGTCTTTAAAGCCTGGGAATACGGGATGGTACTTTACTTCATAGAAATCCCAGATCCAAAGTTTTCCATTTTTCTCAAAACTAATAAAATTTCAGCAACGCATGTTCAGAAGGATCGATTGGATTCTTATATCTCCTGATGGTCCAATGAAAGTCCCAGTCCACAGATGTCTAAATTTGGAAGTATATAGTGCATTAATTGAATATGAAAATGAAAAAGCCAAACCAGCCCATTATCTTATTTAGATTGTTGATTACGACGATCCCGAGGATCAACGATAAGAATGGGTTTATAAACTACCAGTACATCTAGTTACTAATCCTGCTTTAGCAAGAGCCATTGGATTTTTCAATATTTATCATTAGTGTTGGGCATGAATTGAAAAGGAAAAACATTAATGCATTGTGGAAATACTACTTTCGCCTATCACAATGAGTTTAAAGAGTACATGAAGGTAGAAGGAGCAGTCTCAGAAGATATCTTTGATTATCTCTTTGATGTTAGAGCTGAAAAATTTCTATCAGCAAAAGGAAAGAAGTATCTTCTTGAACTATTTAAAAAATGGGATCCAAAGCATCTTAAGCAACTTGATGAAGATTTTGATGATTATCCAGATAATGATGGTCTAGAAGATATAATTGGAGATGAAGACATACAGAATCTTAATAATGATGACTAGTCTTGTCATCATTAAAAGCTCTGAAAAGTGGCTGCCCCATCATTGTACTATCTTGACAAGTGTCTGGTTTGTAAAATAAAGCAGTGTACTATAGCCGTCAGAGTATACTGTAGCCATGTGATAAAATTAGTATGTACTATAGCCGTTAGGGCATCATAGGTACCACAATCCTTTCTATAAATAGAGAGGTCGAGTACTGAGGAGGGATACGGTCATTTGAGCATTCTTGAGCAAAAGAGAAGTCGGGATTCTCCATTTTTCTATGAACAAGCATCTCTAATGATCCTAGTTTAAGTTCCTGTTCAAAGGTTTCCATTGTAATATTTCCGCTTTCAAACTTTCAATAAAAGAAGTCTCTTAGTAGGGAACGTTATTCTATTGAATCTTATGTCTTAAATATTATAATTTCTTAATTAAAGTTCCACAATCCTTGAAAAAGATTAAAAACTTGATTAGTGACTATGGTCTAATGTAGAAAATTAAACAAATCTGTGCTGTGGCTGATCTAAGGAAAGTGGGGTTGAGATTAGTAATCTTTGTAAACCGAAAGTTAGAGGAACGCCGGAGTCCAGCGCCGACTAAGTTCAGATAACGGTTAAAAATCTCTAATTAAGTTTTAATTATTTTTGCTCAGCATGGTGGGCCTATAACCGCAGAAAATATGATATATAAGATATAAGTAGTAGATTGTGATAACTAGTACCAGTAAAGTCATTATAAGAAGTTTAATCGGTTAAAGCAAGCATATTTCCTGAAAAAAACCCTAAAAATAGGTTATTTGCACGTTTTTTCTATTCTAGGGACTATTATGTAACTTCTAAAAGTTCAAGGACTAAAATAATAAGGATAAGGACCTAAAATTAGTTATCCAAAAATATAGGGTATTCTAGAATTAGTTTTGAAAAGGTAGGGGCTAAAAATAGTTACTATCAAACTTAGGGACCTAAATTTCAGTAATTCTTAATTTCTTTAGCAACTTCCCGACAATAACTAGAAATGTTAGACACAAAGAATTCAATAAGCTTTTATATACTCTAGCCCTTAGGAAATTTGTTACAAGTAACATGATGTATATTTTCAAGGGTATCATTATTATCCTACGAACCCAACACCATAGAAAGTAAACTCCATACAAAGTCATGCATGGCAACAATCTTTTTTAGCTCCATTGTTTAAGTTTCATGCTAAAATGCACTTCATGGAGTTTTATTTGAACTTCAAAATAGCTTTTCGAAAGGGTTTTTCAAGATGGATGACGTGGATCAAGTCTAAGAGCTTCCAAAGTCCAAAGAGATCTAAAAAGTGCTTAAGGTGTGAGAGAATACAAAAAACACCAGGGATTCTTTAACCGAGGTCTATTCAGAAAATGGCCCAAATTTCTAACCTTACTTGGTTAATCGTTGGGTAAGATAGATTCAGTTTGGGGCTCCTATCCTTAGTTTAAGAATTCTATTTCCAATAAAGAAAATTTCAAGTCATTAGAACCTCATTTTCCCACTCAAATCTCCTCCCAAAGTTAAACAATACAAGCAGCCCAAATGGGGCAGTTGTCATCCCGATTTTGAGAGTTTAATTATTCTAACTGAAACCTCATTTACAATCCTACAATTTTGGTTAAAAGATTTTCCCTTGAGTTGACTTTGCGGCCAGTAAAAGATGTCAGGGCCAAATTAGGTGTAAGGATGCCAAAGGAGAGCAAAGTTCAAAAGGTATACTACATAGGTCTAGTAGGGACAACTCTTCTTAATCATCTCAGTAATGATATAACATTTTGGGGCTCCAAGAGTATTCATATGAAAGAAGATATCCTAAGCTTTCCAATGATTGGTGTTGGACCCATTTTGGGCAAGTATCTTGGGAGATATAGCTATTTGATGTTGGTGGTCGTCAACTGAAAGCGACAGCCAGCATTCGCTATCACTTTTTGTACTAGTTTTGCTTTTATTATCTCTCCCTTTGTTTCAGGGGTGTTTTTCTTAGTTTTTTTTCATTTTCCACTTGTATAAGCTAGGTTAAGGATTCCATATATAAGGGAGGCCTCTAGGTTGTAAAAGACAACTTACAATTGTGAATGAAAATTAGTTGACTTGAACTCAGTGGTAAGAGTGGATTCTCTTGTGGTTTAAATCCCTAAGTGTTGCATCTTTGGTTTGACTTTCCTCTTAGGTCTTGCTCTTTGTAAGTGGTGTTTTGTACCATAGAAGGATTAAGAAGAAAGCCCGAGGGTGACTTTGTGTGGTGCTTAAGTTGTCCAATATAGCAAGCATTTGTTTTACTCTTGTTTTGTGTAAGTTTGTTGTTATTCTTCTCCATCCCCTTTCAATTCCCTTCTATTTATTGTTTTGATGGATATTAACCCTTAAAGACCCCAAAGATTCCACCCAAAAACAACTCATTGAACCTAGATTAGATTGCTAAACTGATAAGTGCTTATTATATATAACATTTTAGGATCATTTTACTCCAATTTTAGGGAAAATTATGTGCTTTATGTTCTAATTTATACTCTTTTTTTCATTTTATACTTTGGCATGGTTCTTTTATGTGTTCTGCAGGTTTTGGACCTTTTTACCCTTGCTTTGACCCTAGTTAAGTGTATTTGGACTCCCCACAGATGCCTCTGAGTTGCAACGCCCGTGGAAGAAAGAGAAGAGCAGAAGAATGTCGAGCCAAAATTGACCACGGTCTGCCCATGGTGGATGCCACGGTCTATAGTGTCTCCATTTCCTGCGAGACTGTTTATTTTCTCGTGGCTTTTCAACTTCCAAGCAGTTTTTAATGCCATTTGTTCGCGTGGCTGTTCGACTTCTAGCAGCTTTACTATAAAAGGCAACCCTCACCCCTATTTCAAGACACATCCACCATCCCTTCATTCCATTTTCCTCTATTAGATTAGTTTAGATTAGATTAGAGAGAGAGTTAAGAGCAAGTAGAAGAAGAAGATTCGCGAGGAAGCGGGATTGGATTCTGCAATCGAAAGATCCAAGCACGCATTCTGGCTGAGCAAACTCTTGTCTCTTCTCTTCTCTTTTCTCTTTTCTCTTTAGACTTATCATTTTAGAGTAGTTAGATGTTTAATTTAATCATGTGTGAGTAGTTTAATTTTAGTCTAGGGATTTAGTAGTTTACGAAAGTATAATTGGATCATGTTTTAATTTAAAGAATTATGTTTACTTCATGATTGGTTTGATTTCATTCTATCAAGTGTTATTCATATTGTGAGTATATTTGTGGCTAAAGTTTGCTTGCACACTTGAAACCATCAGGTGAAAAACTGAAAAGTGACATTTGGTTGTTGGACTGCTTGATAAACCTGACATAACGTCGTCTCAAGAGAGAGATTTACATGTTAAGAGGAGTAGAGAGTAAACGAAGATGTTTAACTTGAATTAAGACAAATTAGTTTGAAAGAATGACTTTTGCTTAGTTTAGGCAAATTTGGTTGAGTTTGAAAGAATAGACTAAATTTTTGGATAGATTGTAATTCCTCAAGATTAACCGATTAGAGAAAAGCACATGTTTGTCATTTTGATCCAATCACTTTTCATAACTGCATAAATTCCTAGGCATGTTCCCTTAATTGATTTACAATTAGTGAATTAGAAGTTGTTAAATTGAAACCCCTTGAATAAGTTATAGTTGTTTCCTTATCTTTGTATTTTAATCAATATAAAGTTTGGATTCGCTTAGCATATCTTGAGAGAATATAGCCCAATAGATCAACGTAGTCTCTGTGGGATTGACCTTGATTTGTCACAACGCTGTTGTGCACTTTCGGTCGTATCAAGTTTTTGACCCTGTTGCCAGGGATTAGCGTCGAATATTAGGTTTTTCCTGATAGGTGTGACTATGCATTTTATTTTTCTTCGAAAAAAAACCCTATAAAAAATTTGTTGAAAATTTTAAAAAATTGAATAGAAAAACAATGGCAATTTTTCATTTCCCCCAATTCGAGCATGAATTATTTTGGAGGTATTTTAAGCGCTTAAATGTCTTTCTTGCTCAATGTGGTTATTATATTGGTAAGTGGAAAATTTTAGACATTATTGATGAGGGTGTGAATAGTAAAACCTGTACTCTTTTAGAGTATTGGGATTTTTATGGTAAAAATATTGATGATGCATGGCATTTTCTTGAGTTGATTGCTTGGGATTCATTTGAGTTTGAAAAGGTTAGTCGTGTTTCTAGATATTCATTTCCTGATCCTTACGCATTCTATTGTAGATCTTATTATGCTCCTTTTTGGTGTGATTTGTGTAATTCTTCTGACCATGCTACTAGTTCGTGTCCTTATTATGCATGCTATGATCAGTTTGACTTTGCATCACCCTGGGCAATACTGATGTTGTCCTATCCTTATATATTCACCCTTCCCTTTAGCTCAATGCATGGGGCTTGAGGCAGGTGAGCCTTTTGGGGTAGTTGCTGGATTTGATGTTGCTGATGCATGTTTTAAGTTAGTAGATGAGGTGCATGATCTAGATGAGACTCTTTTGAAAGGGTGACATTATGTGTTTATGCATGAGGAGTCTCCCAGCCTTGGTTTTGATGATAGTGTTATCCCCCATCTGCTTGATCATTCTCATGTTTTCCCTATTTATTCATTACCCTCTTAATCCTCCGAGTATTACATTGATGCGACCATTGATAATCCTAAGATTTGTGATTCTAATGTTGATTTGGGCTCTGTAGATAACATGTTTAATATGCTTGGTGAAAATATTAATAATTTTCTTTCCCTAGGATACTTTTGTGGGTATAATGCTTCCCTTGACCCATATTGCATATTCCTAGTGGACAAGCCTAGAAACATCATGTGGAACACTTTCTTTGCTTTCTCTTTTGATTTTTCTATGGCTTTAGCTTTATTGAAGAGAGCACTAACTTTCTTTGCTATAATTATTTTCATGCTCCCTTATTGCCATGCTTGGAAACTCTATGCTGAGGAGTTTGACAAGCTCCTGCGTGCATTGACAATGTCCGATTTAAAGGGGTGAGTCTTGACAACGTGATAGAGAGGCGGATGCTCCATGTGCTTCAGTTATTATGAGGCCGCATAGCTTAGGTGCACTCTGCATCTAACCTAATGAGATTGTTTTCCTTTATTCTCCTTCTCTAAGTTTTCTTTCCTTTGAATAATAATGCTTTATCTAAGTATGGAGGAAGGATAGTTTCTATATATTCTATTTTGGTTTTTAGTTTGCATACATGTTAGAGCATATAGTTTTAGGTTTTTTTTTGTTTGCATGTTGCATTTAGTTGATTTTTAGGTTTGCATATAGGATTGCAAGAAGGGATGGTGTGGATTGGTTTGAGATAACCTCCAATGATGTTTTTGCTAGGTAAAATAGCTTTCATGAGCTTGAGTAATTGTTGATGTGTAATCCCTTTTGATGCTAAAATTTTTGAAGGTTTTGTAAATATTTCTTGTTTTGACCCTTGTCTTGATTGAGAACTATTTTGTCCCTTGGAGTCCCTGGCACTAATGTTGTTACATGGAGTCATTTTATAAGCTTAATGAGACTTTGGTATATATCCCTCGAGATTTTGAGCCTTATTTAGACTAATTCATTATATTTAGTCTCATGTTTCTTCATGTGTGTAACTCTTCCATGTAGCATCTCTAGAACTTGCCTAGGCTCTTGTTCAAAATGACATTCACATGTGTATAGTTGATGATATGATGGAGACATTTTTTTCTCTGACCATTTTAGCCACATAGCCAAATAGCCTACCCTTGTATTATATGTTTTTTCCCTTTGCTAGCCCCTTTGAGCTTATATCCATTTTTATTGTGATCCCTTCATATTAGCCCTTGGCGAAACACATATTCCTACTTTTAAGCCAAGTCTATGGAGCATCACTTTATCTATGTGGTGGATGGTTTTGGAAGTAATTGAGTTTTAAGGTGGCTTTGGTATGTTGGTTTGTTGAGAGATTGATGATATTGATCATTTGCTTTGGTTCCCTCTTGTTTGGGTTGTGTATATATCTATTCAGTTGTGAGTTGATAGTTAGTGATCTTATACCTTTCAATAATTGAAATTCTTATTTCCCAAACAAAAAAAAAAACCAAAAGAAGAGTTATGTTGGGGAAAAAAAAAAGAAAATCACATAGAAAAAAAGAAAAAGTAAAAAAAAGACAAGAAAAAGAGAACAAAAGAAAAAAAAGGAAAAAAAAAACTAAGTGATTGGCAATGGATATGTACATAGCTTGAGTTCTTTCTTTGTCAACTAATTTCCTACATAATTCATTGGGATGTATTCATTATGTTGTTGGGTTTAGAGTGATGGTGAACTTATTGGTTAATTAGTGGTTTGTTAGTTGCTCTCCAGTCACTTGGCTAAGTAGCTCCACATTGCCCAAATTCATTTGTCCACTCCTTTCCCTTAACCCTTCTAGCCCACATTACAACCTAAGTAAAGTCCTCTTGATTGCCTTGTCCACATTACATTCTATTGGTGGAGAATTTGAGAGTTTTTGCAAGCATATGGTAGATTGCATCTTTAGAATGAGTCTTGAGTGAACCTATGCTATCTTTCAAACACGTGAGTGGAAGCGATTCATATTTTCCAAAAGTGAGGTTCTACCAGTCTAATTGGCTCTATTCAATTCCATGTGTGATGGAGGTCCATCCATAGGGTCCATGAATGTTCAAATGATCCAAAATAAGCAAGAAACCAAGTCCAAAGCCACGGCCATTAATTGTTTGGTGAAGAACATTGAAGGTGATGCACCTAGTTTTTCATCTAGATTTTCACCCGATTTTGTTTGGTTAATTTATCAAGTTTAATCCTAGTTTAAGTGCTTGTTTTTTGGGGAAAATAAAAGCTTAAGGTCTTAGCTTTCATTTCCAATTGGAATTACCAGATTCGGAGTTCAATTGGTTAGTGAATTAAGCTAATTAGTAAACCTGTGCTGTTTAGGAGTCCAATCTGCACGGTTTTGGGAATCAGGCTGATTCAAGGGGAAATGACGTCCAAATTCTATGATTCAAAAGGGAGGGTAATCTAGACATCTTGAGGTTTCCATCCATGTAAGAAACGTAGCAATTAGTTAGCATTTGATGTGTCAAGCATGCGTGACAAGTTGAGGCAGAAACTAGCTGGTTGAAACCTGGTTACTTAGCCTAGTAGTTTTCCTCCTTCAAGGGGTTTGCTTAAGGTGTCTGCTTGCCTACTTGGTCACCTTGAGCTGCTTGGTAAGTACCACTCAACCACATAGGAGTGAGACACGTGGAGGCATGAAGAAGAAGACATTTTGCAAGCATATATTCAGCCACCACCAACACACATGTCAAGCTCAAATTCAGCAACTTTTTGCTAGGTGGTAGCCGTGTATCTTTGCCCTCCAAGGAAGGAAAATGAGTCACAATTATGCCTTAGATATTAATAAAGGTCTTAAGATAAGTAAACTTGTGTATTAAGCTTGATTGTACCGGTTTTACTTTGTTTAGTTTAAACCGTGTAGCTAGACTAATACCTTTCCTCCCTTAGAGGGAAAGGTTGTTTCATGACTTTAGTGGCCATATAAGGCCATGTACTTCTCACTTCAAAAATCAGATTTTGAGTTTAAAACTTTGAGAAAAGACTTTGTGTCTTGAGTTCCTCTTAAACACTTAACTTGCTTATCCTTAATTAGGCCGATTAAGGTGGTGTTCAAGTGAGTCTTAATTATTAATTAGGTGGTGTATCTGTATCCTAATCAAAGATTAAGGGCCCTAAGCTAGGTGATTGGTGGTGTATCTTATCTAATCACAAAGTTAGAACTATCCCAAACACATTGAATTCACTTAAAGTTCATAAAGCTAGCTTTTGGATTGCTTAAACCATAAGCTCTTTTTTGTGTTCTAATTAGTGAACTTCTCATTCTTTTCATTCCACACATTTCCTACCCTTTCTCATACTCTTTTCAAGCTTAATCAAGGCCAAGACTTCTTGCTTTGATACAGTTTTTAGCCCAAACACAAAACCACTTTAAACCGTGAGAAATCACAAACTTTAGGCGTGAAGGGCAGAAGTTTGGCACGGCCACACCGTGTCCTTAAGCACGACCGTGCCTCCCTTGGTTCGTGAGTTTTCCACTTGTTTTGGTTGTGGTCTTGTTGTAAGTTGGCTTGGGTTATTCCTTCCCTTGAGACTTACATCAATTTTGGTATCAGAGCTAGTTCATCCTTGCTTGGAACCTACCACACGCCTTTCCCAGCTTATCTCTGAATCTAAAACTCAAACACAATCCTGTTCGTCCAAACTTCCAACATGAGTTCTAGCATGACCATGGAAGAGAAATTTGAAGCAATGGCCAAGCAAATACACGAAATTTCTATATCCAATCAAGAACTCAAGGCTCGAAATGAGTACTTGAAAAAACAGCTTGGAAACCACATGAAATAAAAACAACAGCTTCAAGAAGACAGTGAACGAATTGGAACATGTTATAAAGGAGAAGAGGAAGCTAGTAATGCGTTATCTTTCTCTGATAAAGTACCATTCGAGAGGACAAGAAGAGGAGTACGACCTACTTTCAACTCAAATAATTTCAAAGTTGAAATTCCTGAGTTTGAGGGTAAGCTAGACCCAGATGAATTCCTTGAATGGTTACAAACTGTTGAGCGGATTTTTGAGTACAAGGAGATTCCAAAGGATCGGAAGGTGAAATTGGTTGCTCTTAGACTGAGGAAATATGCCTCCTTATGGTGGACAAACCTCAATGCTAAGAGAACGAGAGAAAGGAAGAGCAAGATCAATACTTGGGACAAATTGAAATCTAAGATGAAGGCACGGTTTTTGCCATCCACTTATGTCCAAGACAACTACATGCTCTTCCATCATCTCACTCAAGGCAAAATGAATGTGGAAGAGTACACACGTGAGTTTGAAAAACTCATGATTAAGTGTGATATTCATGAGCCTGAAGAACAGACCATGGTTCGTTATCTAGGAGGGCTTGATCCTAGGATAGCCAACGTGGTTGAGTTGCAAGCCTACACCACCTTTGACGAAGTATGTGTTCTAGCACATAAGGTGGAACAACAAAGAAGATCCAGGATGAATATTCGTGATTCATTCAAGCCCTATTCTGCACCAAACCGTGGGCAACCCTTTAACAAGGGGAGTACCACACCTCAGCCTAAATCATCTACCCCTTTCCCATCTAATCCACAAAAGAACCAAGCTCCTCAAAGGCCACTACCGAATCCCCCACGTCCAAACCCATACCCCACAAGCCAGAGAAGATGTTATAAGTGCTAAGGCCTAGGACATATTGCTTCTAATTGTCCTAGTCGAAAGGTAGTTACCTTAGCTGAATGGGAAGCCATAGAAGGAGAATTTGCCGAGGAGAAAGAGGAGGAAAAGGAAGAAAAAACTGAGGAAGATCATGAAGAAGATCAGAAGGAGTTTGTGGAAAATGCAGATGAAGGTGAGATGCTAGTAATTCGAAGGGTGTTGAGTAACCAACGAGTTGCTAAGGATGAACAACGTGAGAACATCTTTCACTCACAGTGTACAGTCCAAGGCAAAGTTTGTTCCTTAATCATCGATGGAGGAAGCTATGCCAACGTTGTTTCATTGAGTATGATTGAAAAATTGAGCCTTCAAGCCATGGCACATCCACACCCATCCAATATTCAATGACTAAATCAAAGCAAGGGAATACAGGTTAATTCTCGTTGTTTGATTTCATTCTCTCTTGGTAAGAACTACCAAGATGAACTTTGGTGTGATGTTATCCCTATGGATGCTTGCCATATTTTACTAGGAAGACCATGGATGTATAATAGAAAGGTCATGCATAATGGTTACCTAAACACCTATTCCTTTACCAAAGATGGCAAGAAAATTACCCTTAATCCTATGTCACCATCCGAACTCCACAAAATGAAACCACAAAAAAGCCAAAATCAATCTAACTTGCTTTTGACATATGGAGAACCACTTTTGAAAGCTACTCAACACGAGTTTAAAGCTTTGAAAGAGTGGATATTGCAAGTTCAAGATGAACCAGAAACACCACTTCCATCCCATCCTGTAGCCAAGGTCATATTGGAATAGTTTAGTCACCTATTTCCTGATGAGATACCTTTGGGTTTACCACCCAAGCGTGACATACAACATCATATTGACCTTATCCCAGGATCCATTCTACCAAATAAACCAGCCTACAGAACAAACCCAAAAGAAACCCAAGAGATTCAATGTCAAGTTGAAGAATTGGTGTCTAAGGGGTTGGTGCAAGAATCCTTGAGTTCGTGTGCTGTCCTGGCTCTCTTGGTTCCAAAAAAGATGGTAGTATGAGGATGTGTGTTGATAATAGGGCCATAAACAAAATTACTATCAAGTATAGGTATCCTATACCTAGGCTTGAAGATATGTTGGATGAATTACATGGCTCTAAGGTGTTTAGTAAGATTGATTTAAGGAGTGGTTATTATCAGATTCGTATTAGGGAGGGTGATGAGTGGAAGACTTCTTTTAAGACTAAAGGTGGATTATATGAATGGTTAGTCATGCCTTTTGGTCTTTCAAATGCCCCTAGTACGTTTATGAGATTGATGAATCAAGTATTTCGGCCATATTTGGGCAAATTCGTGGTCGTATACTTTGATGATATGTTGGTGTTTAGCAAGAACGAGCAAGAGCATCAAGATCACTTAACTCAGGTGATGCTTGTTCTTGAAAAGGAGAAGTTATTTGGTAACCTTAAGAAGTGTACCTTCTTTACCCATGAAGTTACCTTCTTAGGTTATATTGTTTCAGAAGATGGAATTAAGGCGGATGAAAGCAAGATTGAGGCCGTTCAGACTTGGCCTATTCCTAAAAGTATTCATGATGTTCGAAGCTTTTATGGCTTGGCTTCTTTCTACAGGAGATTCATACGCAATTTTAGCACTATTTTAGCTCCTATGACTGAAGTTCTTAAAGGTTCCTCATTCACATGGAATCCTAAAGCACAAGCTACCTTTGAAGAAGTGAAAGAGAGACTAACTCAAGCACCGGTATTAGCTTTACCATGCTTTGAGAAGGTCTTTGAGATTGAGTGCAATGCTTCTGGAGTTGGTATTGGTGGAATTCTTACCCAAGAAGGACGTCCTTTAGCCTTCTTCAGTGAGAAATTATGTGATACCAGAAGAAGATATTCAACCTACGACAAAGAGTTCTATGCCATCGTTCGATGCTTGGAACATTGGAATCATTATTTGGTTGTTAGTGAGTTTATTCTTCATTCTGATCATGAGGCTTTGAAGTATATTCAAGGTCAACATAAATTAAACTCACGACATCCCAAGTGGGTTGAGTTTCTATAATCATTTCAATTCACTATTAGGCATAAGTCCGGAAAGATGAATCAAGGCGCCGATGCCCTTTCTCAGCGTTATCTATTATTATTTCAGCTAGATGCTTGTATCCTTGGATTTGAGCATCTAAAGGAGTTGTATCAGGATGATGAAGATTTTGGGGTGTTATATTCTGAGTGCACCAAGCGTCCCAAAGGAGATTTCTTAGTTCAAGATGGCTTTCTCTTCAAAGGTGCTCGATTGTGTGTCCCTAAGTGTAGCACACGTGAGTTGTTGATTCAAGAAGTCCATGCTGGATCTTTAGCTGGTCATTTTGGTGAAGATAAGACCCTAATCATGCTTAGGGAACATTATTATTGGCCAGGCATGGAGAATGACGTTCAAGATATCATTAGAAGATGCAGTACATGTCAAATTACAAAGAGTCATTCACTCCCCCAGGGGCTTTACACGCCACTACCTATTCCCACGTTACCTTGGGTAGACGTTAGTATAGATTTCATACTTGGTTTACCAAAGACACAAAGGAATAAAGATTCTATCTTTGTGGTTGTGGATCGATTTTCAAAGATGGCTTATTTTATTCCTTGCAACAAGACTAATGATGCTACTCATGTCGCTGAGCTCTATTTCAAAGAGGTGATGAGATTACATGGAATTCCTCGTTCCATCGTCTCAGATCGAGATACCAAGTTCTTAAGTCACTTTTGGATTACTTTGTGGAAGAAGTTGGGTACCAAACTCAAATACAGTACCACTTATCATCCACAAATAGACGGGCAAACAGAGGTTACTAATCGAACCCTTGGTACTCTATTAAGGGTTTTAATTAAAAACCAAGCAAAAGCCTGGGATCTATTACTTCCACATGCTGAGTCTGCGTATAACAAGACTCCTAGCAAGGCTACTGATCTATCATCCTTTAAGGTGGTGTATGGGATTGATCCCCTGAGTCCACTTGATCTTACTTCTCGACCGTTAGATCAAAAGCCTAGTGCGGATGCCGCAACTAGAGTGGAAGAGATTGAGAAAACTACCCTATCATACACGGCCCAAGCTAACAAGCAGAAGAAGGAGAAGCTTTTCAAGCCAGGTGATTTGGTTTGGGTACATCTACGTAAAGAACGTTTTCCTTCCAAAAGGAAAACTAAGTTGATGCCATGAGCAGATGGTCCATTCGAGGTTTTGGAATGAATTAATGACAATGCTTATAAGGTGGAATTACCAGGCGAACATGGAGTATCAGCTACATTTAATGTTGCTGATTTAAGCCCTTATGAAGCAGATGATTGTCTTTCTGATTTGAGGATCAAATCTTCCCAACAAGAGGAGAATGATGGAGGTCCATCCATAGGGTCCATAAACGTTCAAATGATCCAAAATAATCAAGAAATCAAGTCCAAAGCCACGACCATTAATTGTTTGGTGAAGAACATTGAAGGTGATGCACCCAGTTTTTCATCTGGATTTTCACCCGGTTTTGTTTAGTTAATTTATCAAGTTTAATCCTAGTTTTGCTTGTTTTTTAAGGAAAATAAAATCTTAAGGTCTTAGCATTCATTTCCAATTGGAATTACCAGATTCGGAGTTCAATTGGTTAGTGAATTAAGCTAATTAGTAAACCTGTGCTATTTTGGAGTCCAATCTGCACGGTTTTGGGAATCAGGCTGATTCAAGGGGCAAATGACGTCCAAATGCTATGATTAAAAAGGGAGGATAATCTAGACATCTTGAGGTTTCCATCCATGCAAGAAACGTAGCAATTAGTCAGCATTTGATGTGTCAAGCATGCGTGACAAGTTGAGGAAGAAATCGGCTGGTTGACACTCGGTTACTTAGCCTAGTAGTTTTCCTCCTTCAGGGGTTTGCTTAAGGTGTGTGCTTGCCTACTTGGTCACCTTGAGATGCTTGGTAAGCTGCCACTCAGCCACATAGGAGTGAGAGACGTGGAGGCATGAAGAAGAAGACATTTTGCAAGCATATATTCAGCCACCACCAACACACATGTCAAGCTCGAATTCAGCAACCTTTTGCTAGGTGGCAGCCGTGTATCTTTGCCCTCCAAGGAAGGAAAATGAGTCACAATTATGCCTTAGATATTAAGAAAGGTCTTAGGATAAGTAAACTTGTGTATTAAGCTTGATTGTACTGGTTTTACTTTGTTTAGTTTAAACCGTGTAGCTAGACTAATACCTTTCCTCCCTTAGAGGGAAAGGTTGTTTCATGCTTTAGTGGCCATATACGGCCGTGTACTTCTCACTTCAAAAATCAGATTTTGAGTTTAAAACTTTGAGAAAAGACTATGTGTCTTGAGTTCCTCTTAAACACTTAACTTGCTTATCCTTAATTAGGCCGATTAAGGTGGTGTTCAAGTGAGTCTTAATCATTGATTAGGTGGTGTATCTGTATCCTAATCAAAGATTAAGGGCCCTAAGCTAGGTGATTGGTGGTGTATCTTATCTAATCACAAAGCTTAGAACGATCCCAAACACATTGAATTCACTTAAAGTTCATAGAGCTAGCTTTTGGATTCCTTAAACCATAAGCTCTCTTTTGTGTTCTAATCAGTGAACTTCTCATTCTTTTCATTCCACACATTTCCTACCCTTTCTCATACTCTTTTCAAGCTTAATCAAGGCTAAGACTTCTTGCTTTGATTCAGTTTTTAGCCCAAACACAAAACCACTTCAAACCGTGAGAAATCACAAACTTTAGGCGTGAAGGGCAGAAGTTTGGCACGGCCACACCGTGTCCTTAAGCGCGACCGTGCCTCCCTTGGTTCGTGAGTTTTCCACTTGTTTTGGTTGTGTTCTTGTTATAAGTTGGCTTGGATTGTTCCTTCCCTTGAGACTTACATCAATGTGCTTGCATGATATGCTTTGTGGTTCTTTGGGGGTGATCAAGTTTGAGATCAAGCTTGTGGTCATGTCACTTTTTTGAAAACCTTCTCGTCCTTCTAATTTTGAAATGTATTGTGCGCTGTTTGGGGGTTGCCGTTGATTAGCATTCTTGCTTATGATACGCTATGACTTGCCTATTTTAAGGAGGTTATTACATTTTAAGTCCTAGATGTATTTCCCTTTGTTGGTTTTATTTAGTGTTTGCTTGAGGACAAGCAACAATTTAAGCATGGGCGAGTTTGATAAGTGCTTATTATGTATACCATTTTATGGCCATTTTGCTTTATTTTTAGGGAAAATTATGTGCTTTATGTTATAATTTATACTCTTTTTCCCATTTTATGCTTTGGTATGGTTTTTTTATGTGCTTTACAGGTTTTGGACCTTTTTGTCCTTACTTTGACCCTAGTTGAGTGTATTTGGACTCCTACTGATGCCCGTGAGTTGCCATGCCTGTGAAAGAAAGAGAAGAACTAAAGAATGTTGAGCCAGAGCTGATCACGATCTGCCCATGGTGGATGCCACGGTCTGTGGTGTCTCCATTTCCTACTGGCTGTTTATTTTCTCGCGGCTTTTTAACTTCCAAGTAGTTTTTAATGCCATTTGTTCTCGTGGCTGTTCGACTTCCAGTAGCTTTGCTATAAAAGGGGGCTCTCACCCTCATTTCAAGATACATCCCCCATCCCTTCATTCCATTGTCCTCTCTTAGATTAGTTTAGATTAGATTAGAGAAAGAGTTGAGAGCAAGTAGAAGAAGAAGATTTGCGAGGAAGCGGGATCGGTTCTGCAATTGAAAGATCCAAGCACATATTTTGGCTGAGCAAACTCTTCTCTCTTCTCTTCTCTTTTCTCCTTTCTCTTTAGATTTATCATTTTAGAGTAGTTAGATGTTTAATTTAATTATGTGTGAGTAGTTTAACTTTTTTCTAGGGATTTACTAGTTTACAAAAGTATAATTAGATCAAGTTTTAATTTAAAGAATTGTGTTTACTTCAAGATTGGTTTGATTTCATTTTGTCAAGTGTTATTTATGTTGTGAATAGAATTTTGGGCCAAAGTTTACTTGCACACTTGAAAAAATAGGGTAAAAAACTGAAAGGTGACATTTGGTTTTTAAACTGCTTGATAAACCTAACATAACGTCGTCTCGAAAGAAAGAATTGCATCTTAGAATGACTAGAGAGTAATCAAAGATGTTTAACTTGGATTAAGACAAATTAGTTTGAAAGAACGACTTTTGCTTGGTTTAGGCAAATTTGGTGGAGTTCGAAAGAATGGACTAAATTTTTGATAGGTTGCAATTCCTCAAGATTAATCGATTAGAGAAAAGCAGATGTTTATCGTTTTGATGCAATCACTTTTCATAACTATGTAAATTCCTAGGCATGTTCCCTTAGTTGATTTAAACTTAGTGAATTAGAAGTTGTTAAATTGAAGCCCCTTGAATAAGTTATAGTTATTTCCTTATCTTTGTATCAATCTAAAGTTTGGATTCGCTTAGCATATATTGAGAGAATTTAGCCTAATAGATCAACCTAGTCTCTATAGGATCGACCCTGATTTGTTACAATGCCACAGTACGCTTGCGGCTGCATCATAAACCGATGTGCACCTTTTTATGACTTTAGCCTCACTAAAGATATGCATCACAACATTTGTTACTCCCATAAATTCATAAAAAACTGATGTCTACTTCTTACAAACATAATAATGAACCAACTTAACAGCTTCTTATACAGGCAACAACAAAAAGAATGCCTCCTACTGTGGGTCTTGCTTTCGCAGGATCTGACGAGATCTAGATATAGGTAACCTTACCTCTACAGGCATCCTTGCCCGTAAAGAGGTTGATTCCAAGAGGCCCACAAAAAAGGATTTTGAGAAAACATTTTATAGAAAAGTTATTTTGTAAAAATATTTTATAGAAAAAAATAAGGATATACAGCAGGTGGTGAACTAAGAAATACTAATAGAGCAAGTGACAGTAACTATGTAAAACAGAAATACAACATAGCAGAGGAAAGTACTATACCTTAACAAATAGAGGCAAGCAAATAATATCTCTTCCCAAATGTATGTATCACCCGCATACAAACACGACATACGAAAAAAAGTGCAACCGAATGACAACTATGAGGCCCTTTCTCTGTGGTCCAAGACCTTAATCCTATCCCATCATAATCTCCTATCGTGAGCCATATGCTCTGTCAACCCTACCACTTTCAAGTCATCTCTAATCATCTCATCCAAGCCCTTCTTTGGTCGTCCCCTACCTCTTATGCCTTTAGGGATGTTGATCCTCTCTCATCTCCTGAGTGGAGCATCCACACTCCTCTTCACACAGCCAAACCATCTGAGTATAGTTTCTCTCATCTTATCCTCAATGGCAGCCGTTTTAACTATGTCACTAATTACTTCATTTCTAATTCCATCCATCCTCATTTAGCCGCACATCCATCTAATCATCCCCATCTCTGCTACTGTCAAGCTTTGAACCTGTGTTTTTTTTATAGGCCAACACTCTGTTCCATACAGCATAGCAGGTCTTACTGCCGTACGATATACTTTGCCTTTTAATCCTACAAGCATTCTCTTATCGCATAGCACACCTGAAGCATCATTCAATTTTTGTTAACTCACTTTTATGCGCTGGTTAATATCTTCATTAATATCCCCTTTCTATTAGTTGGTATTGTCATCCCATAAATGGTGACTGCTTCCCCCTTCTCTTCTCTGCAACTGAAACAACAATGTAGGTATTTAGTTTTCGATCTACGTACTCTAAAATCTCCAGACTTTAGTGCATGTCTCTATCTCTCCAACTTATCATTTACTCTATCTGTGGTCTCATCAACACGAATAATATCATCTGTAAATAACATACACCATGGTAGCTCATCTTGAATCTCTTTTGTAAGTTCATCCATAACTAAAGAGAAAAGAAAAGGGCTTAAAGTGAAACCCTGATGCAGGTCCATACCAATGAAGAAGTCGTTGATAGCCTCTCTCGACATTCTAACACTCGTCCTACCTCCCTCATACATATCCTTAATAACTTGAATATACACAGACGATACTCCTTTCTTTTCCAAACATCTCCATAATACTTCACACGGAGCTTTATCAAATGCTTTTTTCCAAATCTATGAACACGATGTGGAGAGTTACCTTTCTATCTCTATACAATCCCATGAGCCTTCTAAGGAGGTGAATCGCCTCTGTAGTGGGCCTGATAGTCATAAAACTAAATTGGTTCTCTGAAATCAAAGTATCCTTCTACGGCCTTATCTCAATCACCATTTCCCCTAACTTCATGGCATGACAGAGTAGCTTTATCCTCCTATAATTATTACAATCTTGAGTATCACCATTGTTCTTATATAATGAGATAAGTCTACTAACCCTCCACTCTCTGGGCATCTTAGCAATCATAAAAGTAACATTGAAAAACTTTGTTAGCCACTTTACTACTTCTTCACCCAAACACTTCCACACCTCCACTAGTATTTGGTCTGATCTATCTATCTTTCCGTTAGACATTGTCTTTGGGGCCTCTTTAATCTCATCGTTGCTGATAGATTCCCACAATCGAGGATTAAGATGCCTCTCACTAATCTGTCATTCCTTACTCTGAAGATCCTCCCAAACACTTCACCATTGAGGAGTTTGAAGAAGTACCTTTGTCATCTCTCCTTGATTTCTGCCTCCTCAGCCAACTCCTTACCATATTCATCTTTGATGCACCTCATGTCACCCAAATCCCTGGTTCTTCTCTCCCCAGCCCTTGCCAGCTTAAAGACCTCCTTCACATCTTCCTTAGTATCTAGATTTTGATATAACCTATCATAAGCCATACTCTTAGCTACATCAACGACTTTCTTGCTTATCTTTTTTGCTGCCTTATATCTAACTCTACTAAGCACTTTCTTCTTATCTGTTTCACTGTTAATGAAAGCAGCGCACGCATATTTTTTCTTCTTGACTTTCTTCTTTACCTCTTTGTTCCACCACCAGACTCCCCTCATTTTGTTGCCACCTCTCTTAGATGCGCCGAGGATTTCCTTAGCCGATCTTCAGATACATTCTGCTATTGCTTCCCACATTGTAACCGCATCCTCTACCTGCTTCCAAATTCCTTCGTTAGTAATCCTCTCTGACAACTTCATAGCATTCTCCTTAGTATGATTCCATCACTTAACTCTAGGGTCCCGAACCCTATTCTTCTTCCTCTTTGAGCATTTGACCTCTACATCTAACACTAGCAACCTGTGCTGAGTTCCTAAATACTCTCTTGGTATCACCTTATAATCCTTATAAAACCTCCCATTATTTGCCCTAATTGGGAAGTAATCAATTTGAGTATTTATGAAACAACTCTTAAAGGTTACCAAGTGGTCCTTCTTCTTCTTAAAAAAGGAGTTTACAACCAATAGTTCGTAGGCAACCGCAAAGTCTATAATAGAAACTCCTCCATTGTTTCTCTCCCCGTAACCAAAACCTTGCGAGGCATATCATACCCATTTGCTTTCACACCAATATGCCCATTAATGTCTCCTCCTCTGAAAAGTTTCTCGCTCTGGGGTATATCCTAAATGACCATATCAAAATCTTCCCAAAATTGGTTCTTAATATCCTCCACCAAACCTACTTACAGTGCATAAATGCTAACCCCATTTAGGATTTCTGATCCCATCACTACTTTAATAGCTATAATTCGATCCCTCTTATGCCTCACTCCAATAACTAAGCCAGCCAACTCCTTATCAACCAAAATACCAACTCCATTCGTAGACATATTTGACCCCGAATACTACAGCTTGTACCCATCAAGATCTTTAGTTTTTGCCCCCACCCACTTTGTCTCCTGAACACAGAATATGTCAATCTTATGCCCATGCAAAGACATAACTAATTTTATTAACTTACTAGTAAGTGACCCAATATTCCAAAATGCCAGGCGTACCTTCTGAAACTCTATTCCCCTCCTAACCCCATTTCCTTATGGAGGACTAGCTGAACCTAAAATATTGCTCGCCACTAGCTTAAGCGAACAACACCCAGGCCCACTAAGCAACTGCATACAATAACCTCACCAATACAGTAATGATGGCAATACTACTATGAATAATAAAATAAGCAGATAAACTAGTATTATTAAATGAAATCACTAAATAATGATAATAACTTAATAAATAAGCAAATAATTAATAAATTATAATCAAATCAAAGCAAGAACCAAGATGCCTCACGGCAACAATAAATGCTTTCAGTTTATGGAAATCTCTCGTAAAAGAAATAAACTAAGCATTGAGACTTACTAAAAATGCTCGACAAATCAATAAATAATGAAACCAAATTAATATATCAAAATAAAATGAGACTAATGTATAAAAAAAAAAAAAAACCACACATGAAAAGAGCACTAAGATCATTTAGCCTTAAGAAGAAAGCTACACCCTACTCCACCAATTAATATCGGAAGGAAATCTACTTAAAAGAATTTTAGACTTGAGAGTAGTAAAGATGGAACCTAACCCATCATAGTTCCACAACTCCCTTAATATGACAATCTCACTCAAAATACCCATACAAAGGCAAATAAATAAAATCAGTAAATGACAATCAAGAATCAGCCAATAAAAAAAAAGAAATCTTTCTAAAAAAACACCTCTATATCACTGAGAACACCTTTAGCTACATGGGCTATTCTTTTCCATTCTTTTCATGAACCTTTGGACTAACCCTTACGAATGGCATCTCTTAACCTGAACTTAATGTTAGTGTCAAGTGTAAGCACTAGAACTCTAAGATTACTATCACTATTTTGAGTAAAAACTAAATTCATTTATATGTTTGATGATGCTAGCATGAACCGCGTAGTTCATAGAATATCTTTTGTGTTCATGTTCACACATGTCATAACAACTCTAGAGTCATACAAACTATTTTGAATTAGAGTCAAGCTATAAATCAGATCAAGTGAGGTCACTTAGCATGCTTTAATGTCTCATCTCTTAACTAAGAGCCTTAACAGAGGACCTAGAATAAGTCATAACGAAAACTTAAACCCTGATGAAAGTCAATGTGTACCATCACAATATAGCTAAACGATATTGAGTATCGCTTAGATGACAAAACGGAACAACCTAAGTATAAAAACCTATAAATTCTGGCGTCACTTTAATTAACTTTGGTTTAGCGTTAATATAGTTTTTACATGTGCAATTTTATGAACGAATGCTTGCTAAGGAACAGTAATTTGTGGGTCACTTTCCTTAGTATGCTCTTTATAAATATAATAGAATATTTGTGATTGAGCATTGATATGAGAATTGTATTTATTAAAATTATTTGTAATTAATATTATTCTCATATTATGTTTGGTATAATACATGAGTTGCAAATGAACCATAGAAAAAGAGTACAGACTAAAAGGGATCTTTCGTTGCAAGTTTCAAAAGTTGCTAAACTAGGAAATAACAAGATCTAACCCTAAAAATGGTACTTAGGCCTAAAATAGAAAAAGGTCACAGTCAATGTAAAGAAGGAAGTAAGGGCACTTTTCTACTTTGGTGTTCAACAATCAAGACAAAAAAGGCCCAAAAAATAAAGCTAAGTTTGACATAAGGAACTAGCTAGAAAGATCAAGATTTATCTTTATATGTTTGGTAGCAAATCTTACAATCAAAGGAAGGTCGTTGACCTTGAATGGAACACTGCATTTTGAAGACTACATGCTAAACCTCAACTATTGAATTCCAATAGTTGTCAAACTTCAAGGAATCTATAAGTAAGTAGAAGACCTATGTGCAAGCAAAACAATGAGATCTTTAGTCATGTTCTAAAGTGTTCTCTTGTACCTTTTGAGTTATAATTCATTTTCATTTTTGTACACTCTTGAAAATGCTTATGAGACATGCTTTCAATTTGAGCTTTTTATGATGTCAAGTCTTGTAGATGTCACCCAACAAGACTTGACATGTACTTTAAGTTCAATGCAATTATTAACAGTCTCAAGTCTCTGGACAAGTTCTATACCGAACAAGAAATTATGAGAAAGATCCTTAAATGTTTACCAGAAGAAAATTGGGGACTAATCATCATAGCCATAGAAGAAGTTCAAGAACTAAAGCCAGATGATCCCATTGGAAGCCTTCTGCCCCATGAAATTTAACTCATCAAACAAAGTGATGATCAACCATAAGGGTATAGCTTTGAAGGTGTTAAGCAAGAACCCTAACTAACTAGACAGTTTTAATGATTAAGATGATGAAGAATCCTTAGCCATGCTAACAAAAGGCTTCTAAAAAATGCTTCAAAGAAATACATCAACTTAAGAATGTTTTAAAAGGGTGCATCATGGAAAACAAATAAGAGTTAGGGAGGTAACAAATTCTTACCTCAAACTCTAACTCTAACCTTGTGATATGTTATGAATGTGAGCAACCAGGCCATAGGATTACCATAATCATAAAAGAAAGAAAAGAAGGGACACAAAGGAAAAGGCAAGAAGGTCATGGTGGCAGCTTAGAATGATTCTGATGCTAATGAAAGCAAATAAAAAAGGGAAGAAGTTGCCAATGTGTGCTTCATTAAAGACAGTAAAGCATAAGAAACTACAAAGATATGTCTCATAGCTATCACTATAGATGGAGATTCTGATACGGACTCAAGAACCAGGGAAAGAGAAGGCACAATATAAATCCTTACTCAAGAAGTTAAAGAAACTCCAACCGAGAAGGTAGAAAGATATCTCCATACTCTCTCTAAAGAAGATTTTATTGAGATCATTTTGTATGGAGTAAAAACAGAAAATAAGTGTCTCTCTAGAATCAAATCCCTTAATACTGAGATAAACTCTCTAAAATCTGAGAAACTAAGATTTGAAAAAGGAGAATCATCACTATTTTGAACTATGTGATTAGTTCTACCAAAAACACATCTTAGATAACAAAATTATCCTTGAAATATAGACTGAATGCATGTTACATGTCACGTGTATTGATGATCTGGTGACGATATTTACTCAACTCATTGGTAGCAAACGAACATAATTTCAGGTTTTCCAAAGGTTCTATTCCTACAAAATGGTTTTCAAAATAAAATTTTCGCAAAGACATTTCAAAGATTCAAAATGATTTGCAAAAACACCAAAGGGCTAAACCCATCCATTTTGTAAAGATTAGGCAATACCTGCCCATTCATACCTTATATAAGACACTAATCAAGGGTAAAACAATAATTAATTCTATATAATTAAATTTATTATTAGAAGATCTTTCCAATGACATATTATGATCTCAAATCTAGTAAGTAATGTAAGCGATATATGTCTAACAGTGAGATGTAAAATCGCCAATTTCTTACTCCTAAGCACATGACTTTCTCTAGACTTATCCAAATCTCATGAAACATGATCTATTAGAAACTAGATTAATACAAATTCCCAAAGAATATAGAAGTAGCCAATCATTGGTTGGATGAGAAAGTTATGGCCCAAACAACTTGATCTAGAAAAATTGCCTAGACTAGTAACAGGTTGCTCGACCCCAGTAATCTAGTTTCCAATAGTTAATTCCAAATGGCATGATGTTCATGCTACCAAACAATGCATACGCCTCAAGCATAATAATAGTTGAATTAATCTTAGAATCTTCACTAATATGGTTTATAGAATGTAATGTTTGTTGTTTCAGCAAACCCGAAGGAGGAGTAGTTCCTTTGCCTCTTAACTGGAATAAATAGGGGTGCTCTACTCCTCTTTGAACACACATTCACAAATTCACCATAAACATCTCTTTTCTTCTACCCCTTATAGAGAGATGGCCCTTCTCTCTAGCTTCTTTCTCTCTTTTCCCCCTATATTTGTCTTAAGCTTTTAATTAAGTTTCTTAACAAAACTCTACCAAAATAATTTCTCAAAATACTAAGGAATCCTTTCTTCACCTTTTTACACTAATGTTTGGGACTCCAACACCTAGCCACTTCACTTAGACTCTCAAGGAGCTTGAATCGTCACTTTCTTAAACTGGGTCAAGTTGATTCATAAGGACTAAATTAAGATAATCAATTCATCTTTTCTTTTATTTGCTTTCCTATACTAGTTTTTAATTATCATTTTCTTGTTTGTCCCTCATTGATTTATTTTCTTTTTTTACATATTTAATTGTGACACCATGTAATTAATAAAAATGGTTATAAAATTTGTCCTTTTGCATTTGTTTTCTTTTATTTTCTATTTTGTAAATAATTAAACCAGTATGCCTACACAAGTGATCAGACAAATTCATGGCTTGATTGCTTAAATAATGGAAGACAAAAAAGGATTGCATGAAACTTTCATAACAGTGGCATTGGCGGCTGGATTCTTCTTAACCACGAGTCATACCATTGGCCTCTGGCCCATACTACTGGCTAGTAGGCTTGGAGTCAAATGAATCCACATCCACAATCATGGAGATTATTTTATCACTATAATGAAATGGTATTCTTATTTTCCAAGGAATATAGTGGCGACTAGACTTTCTTTACATAGTAAGGGTGATCAAAACCGGTTAACAAAAAATGATTAAATGAAAATTGGTTAACTGGAAAGTCGGTTCGCAAAAATTGTGAATCAAAAAGCGAATTGAAACTTTTGGCTAACCGAAAATTAGTTAGCTGAATTTTTCGGTTGAGAAAAAATGTAAACCGTAACCGAACCGAAAAACTCGATTAATCAAATTTTCAGTTCCATTAACTGGATTTTCGATTCAGTTACTAGTTAACTGTTAATTTAAATTGTTAATTTTTAATTTTTACTCCTTTTTAAAAATTAATTTAACTATCTGAGACATCAAATATCAATTTACACATTAATATATATTTAGTCTTATCTTTTAATAATTATAAAGTCTACACTTGACCAATATAAAATTTAGTTTTTTAATAAAAGTATAAGTTTTGGTTTCAATTAACCATCAGTTAACTATGCAATTAACCGAATCTCAAATGACCGAACCAAAATCAGAATCGAAATTGTAATTTTTTTGGTTCGGTTAACTAAATCGAATTTTTTTAGAAAAATTAAACCGGTTAACCAGTTTTTCGGTTTGGTTTTTCAGTTTCAATTTTTTTTTGCTCACCCTTATTGCATAGCTCAAACCTTTCTGAAACGCTCACCAAAAGAGTGATCATTTCACTTGAAGCAGGATCGGGGCCTTGGACCATAGCGCTTTCACACATTAACTATGAGAAGGAGTTTAGAGTCATGCAAAAAGAATCACGCGAGTTAAAAGAAAAGATGCACAATGTCTACAAACTCTGTTATGATCTTAAAAGACCAAGGAATCAATGTAAAGACCTTTAAAGTCTTTACTAGGACTCATCAAGGGATGAGGAAGTCCGGATGAATTATTTTATGCTCTTTAAGAAAGAAGAACTTGAGCATACCTTTAGCGACAACAAGATGTCATAACCAGAACTTCTATGTTAAAATAAGCAGTCACTGATAGATGTCATAGTGACCTTGGATAGCCAAAAAAGGAAGTTCAAAGTCGTTTTGGCTCGTCAAAGTGGTTATCCCATAATTATCTTTGTTTAATGTTAGAAATGCATTGAGGAAGGTGGTGTTTAATTTTGTAGGGATATTTAAGGGGCAAATTAAAGCCTTCAAAATTCAGAGGGATTCAATGCTAAACATTGATATCAAAGACTCTGAGCAGCAATGAAAGATTAATGGATTCTATACAAGGGGACTACTTAAAGAAAGGTTTGAATATGAGAATAATACTCTCCCTAGGAGTAACAAATGTCTTATACATTACTATAAATATAAAAGAATCATATTGCCACTTTCCTACGTGGATATTGTGAACTTTGACAAACTAACTTGCTTTAGCGAACACAGCTTGGAACATGAAGAACATAATCCTCAATTATGTCATATGCGGTAGTATATGATTTCCCTTGGTAAATGGAATGTGTTTCAGGCTTTGATATTTTCTTCCCTAACCATTATGTGATCCATGCTATGTTCAAATGTCATTACTGGCACGATTTCTGAATATGTCTAGCATTCTTGCTTGCAACCGTAACTTGATTAAGTGGTTAGTATAATACTAAAATCTTCATGTCTCGCTGGGTCAAATACATGTCCATATGATATAGATAGCATGAGTGATTCAATGAATTACATGCTTGGGTTGTGCGTCTTAACAATATTTTATGTGAAGCACACTGAAGTATTCTTCATACATGACTTGAGGGTGAAGCCCTCTAGAAGTATTAACATATTGCTTGCATTGTTGGAAAAAGATCAATGATGCAAAACATAATTTAGAATCCTAAGTCTAATGATGGAGGTCATAGACTAAAGGTTGAAATATTTCAGCCTTGAGATAAGGCGAGATCTTGAGGACAAAATGAATATAAGAAATACACATTTGAACCCTGGAAGCAATGCTTGAAAATGAGCAATAAATAACTTAAAATCAATTTTAAAAGAAAAACCTCAAAGGAAGAAATTTAGAAAGTGTGGAAGTGTTTTTGGAGAGTAATGGCAAAATTTATTGTCTTTTAGGATAGTGCTAAAATCAAGTCAGTTATTATTGATCTAGCTCATATTTATAATGAGGAGAGCAATAGATAGCAAAAACACACAAATAAACACTAATCACGTACTAATTAAGCACTAATTAAATCCTAATTCTATACTAAACATGCTTAGATTAAAGTAGTAAAAAAGATCATAAATCAATGCTGGTAAACTAAATAATGAACTAAACTACTCACAAACACAAACTCAATCTAAAAATACTAAATCTAAACTAAATAAATAGGGTAGAGAGAAAAAATTACATAGAAAGTATTAAACCCAAAATTGGGGCTTGAACCTCTAACATTTGGGAGAAAGTAGTTGAATTTGTGGTGGATTTCTACGTATTTGTACTAATATACCCCATGTACTTCTAGTGCAACTCATCATCACACCAAAGCTCAAACTTTACAAAAAGGGGTTTTCGAACCCTAACTAGAAAGAAGAAGGGTGCTAAAAGTTAAAAAACTAACCAAAAAATTAGAGAGAGATTGAGAAAAGAGAAGGGTGGAAAAGCAAGGCTAAAGATAAAATCCTCAACCTTCAAGTATCAACCAAATCCAACAACTTTAAGTATTAAGACCAATAAATAAAAGAAGTGCAATAGAGAGAGATTGAAAAAAATAAGATATTGCAAGTAGAACAGACAAGTATTAAAGCAAACGACAAAGATTAAAACCTGGATTAGCTAAAAATTAAGTGTAATATGGATGGAACCGAAAGAGAGAGAGATAATAACCTATACCCTACCCTATACCAGGCTAAAACCTAACTTAAAATTTACTTAAAGACACAAATAGGGGAGATGGGGTTTTACAAACCTAAAACTGTAGGTGTGGCACAATTGTGCCACCCTTTGGAAATAGTTCCAAAACAGCTACAACGGTAGTGAAACGTATAACCGAGTTGGATCATCTCTTGGTTCGAGGGCACCCGGTGACAAATACAACTTTGGTTCTCATGTTTCAGCCCACATTACACATCTTGTTGCTCAGTGCAAAGTGTATTAGCTCTCAGGGTAGGGTAAAATCAGGCTTAAGATCATCTTTGCTTAGCTGTTGGACTTTTATTGCCAAGCTAACGTCTCCTTTCTTACCTCTTCGTTTTGTCACTCATTTTCTTCTCACTTAACTCCTTATGCTCCTTAGCATTGGTGGGTAGCTCTTGGCTTATTAGGCCTTGAGCTCCTAAAGGAACAATTTAGCACATACTTGATTTTCTTCCCTAATTAGAAGTTTTATTTGAATGTTTGAGACACTTATTCAACCCCAAATAAAGGTATTGGAGTCAAAATCTCTTTCACACTCTTAGTTTTCTTTTTTTTTTTCCCCTCTAGAGTGAATGTGTGAAGTCAGATGTCCAATTAACCAAGAAAAGCATCCTCAAATCAAGTTTTAACAAACTAATACCAAGACTCAATACTCAAGTATACAAGGTAGGCACAAAATTGCACATGTGAAATAGGGGTATTATGAGAAACTAGAAATACATCTTAAACTACGTATATTTTGTATACTCTACTAGCATAAAACTCAACCACCAAGTTATTAGAGATCACATAAATTCCTAAAACAAACAAAGATATTTTTTAGATTTTCAAACATTTCTAAAATATTTATATAAGTAGGCTTGTGGTATTGGATTTGGATCTGAATTTATATAAGTAGGTGCCTCACGCCCATAGGAAAATACCACAATGTCCACATTTTGGGAACCAAGATGTCTAAAAGCAAACACATTACCAACTTAAATTTTTGGATACCAAAAGTATCCATTTAAGTATTTTTATTCACTTGATTTCCATCACATTCAAGATTATTTTTGGTTTTTATTTAGTCTTTGTTTCTTTGTGCAGGAAATAATGGTTTGATGAAATATTACGGTCATTAGCTTGGCATGGAGGACTTATTTGATTAGATTTTAGACAGTTTGGTCAAGTGACAATTGGAAATCCATGGCTTTCCTAAATTTGGTCAAGATTGGAGAATAAGAGACGCACTCCAACTATTATTTGTAAAGTGAAGGAAAGCCAGCACTACTATAAAAGGAGGTCTTAGGTGCCACAATTGATCAATCAATTCCTCTCCCTCTTAATTCTAGCATTAGTTTCAGTGGTTTTAGAGGTTATTGTAATTGTAGGATTCTTTTGATGTGAGTTTTCCACAATTCTTTTAGTTCTAGTCTTAATTCAATTTTTCTAGTTTCAGTTTTATTTCAATTTTTCTACTTCTAGTTTTAATTTAAATTTTAAAATTTTAATTTAGTTTAATTTTTATCTCTATAAAAATTATTTCATTCAAAGTTTTGAATTTTATTATTTTCTTAGTTCATAGGGGATGTTGAATACTCTCGATTGACGTTTATTGAAAATTTAACATTTGTCTCATTGACTACAAGACATTGCAGTAATCTCTTTCATGTCTCTTGTCTCTTAATTAATTCATTACTTTATGTATAGTTAGTACAATTTAGTTTATAGTTTTAATCATGTCTAGATTAGTTTCAAATCCTGCTAGTTGAATGATTCTATTTTGTTCATTGATTGCTTTTAATTTAATTAATATGGGTTAGTTTAGTTATAATGGCCTAGATTCAACCCCATCCTTGTGGAATTGACCCTCAAGTACTATGGCTGGCAATCGTACGCTTACTGAACCATGTGTAATTTCCTTTGACCAAAAAAAGGTATAAATCCTTGATGATGAGCCTCAAATATTGTTGAAGATAAATATCCCCTAAGATAACCCAAGAGAAAAAAATCCAAACTCTTCTAGTCATTGAATCAAACTCGATAAAAATTTGAACAAAAGAAATAAATCAACCCACCCTTTAGTCCTCTTAAAGCCAAGGCCCCAAAGATTAAATTAAAGGGATGAAATCAACTTCATGACCTTTGTTAGAGAGATAAAGAAATTTGAGATTTGAGAAAAACACTAAGCATCAAGCGCTCATATAATTAATCAAGTTTGAGAAATCATACAAGGATCAAGCAAATAAATAGGAGATTAGTCCCTTCCCCAAGTCATGCACTAATCAATAGGATTACAAGGAAATTACCCAATGAAATCCTAACTAGCGGTGTAATTTTTAAGGGGATATCTAGAATATAGGTGAAGTTGGAATTTGCTGCACTAGTACTAGATTGGATGAGTCATCCACCATCTCAATTGGATAAGTCACAAGGAGATTTTTCTATGGGTGGCTTCTAGAAGAGTCCACCAGCTACCCAAAAAATATTAGCCCTTAGTTCTTCCATTTGCTAGGCCAATTAACTCTTGAGTAAAAAACATGCAATTCTAGGCCCTGCACTTGCACTGACCTTGCTTGGTTCATAGCCCATATCTTCCGTAATACTTGGAATATAGAGAGTTTATATGGCTTGATGATAACCAGACATCCAGGGCTATCCGTAAATTTATAATTTACCTAAATTGGATCCCATTTACCCTTCTACAAAATTGAGCTAGAAGTGAGATGAGGTGTTCTGCCTAGAAAATAAAAATGAGCTAATGAAGTGGTTTTGGAGAACAAAGTAACTAAGCTTTTTATTTAGGCCAACTAATTATCCAACCATCTTTACCAAGCTTTACTTGGACCTCCTCATGGGTCCAAGTCAACATTGACCAATAAGGACCAAGTCCTCGAGCCAAAGTCAAAATTGAGCCTACTTGCTTCAATATCCTTGCCTGGAAAAGTAAGTCTAATTTCTTGCAGTTTTCTCCGCGTCAACCACTCCCTCTTGAAGAGGATTTGCCCGCATATGATTAATGTTTTTCATCATCCGCAAGGTAAGGAATGAGATCCCTAATATTAAAAGGTGGCAAAAATTCACATGTCTCCCGGAAACTCTATTTTGTAGGCATTCTTTCCCACCATTTTTACCACATTGTATTGGCCATTTCCTCTAGTGATAAGCTTGTTCTTCCTTCTTATAGGGAACCTTTCTTTCCTCAAGTGCAACCATACAAGATCACCCGGCTTGAACTTAAGATGAGTGCGGTTCTTGTTGGTGTTAAGCTTGTGTTGCTCATTCGCTTTCTTAATTTGTAACCTTACTTGCTCATGTAGCCTCTTCATTTCTTTAGCTCTTACTTAGGATTCAAAACTCGCCTTTAATTTTTAAGTAATGGTAACAAGATCAATGGGAGTAAGAGGGTCAAGGCCATAACACACCTCAAAGGGATTATGAGAGGTAGCATAGGAAGGAGCATGATCGTAAGGGAATTCAGCATGAGCAAGCTTGATATCCCAATTCCTCAAACTATTGCTCACCATACCCCTTAGTAAGGTTGTGAGGGTTCCATTTGTCACCTCTATTTGGCCATGGGTTTGAGGGTGGCAAGCAATGCTAAAGAACTTAGTCCCACTAATCTCCATAGGGATCTCCAAAAGTGAGATTGAAATTTGGTGTCCGTATCTAAGATGATGGCTCTTAGAATAACACAGAGGCTCACAATTTCTTAGGAGAAGAGGTCTGCAATGTAGGTAGCATCATGACTTTTGTGGTAAGCAATGAAGTGAACTATGTTGGAGCATCGATCCACTACCACTATGATAGCATCTCTTCCACTTGGTGCCTTTGGGAGGGCCACAATAAAGTCCATGCTACTGTCATCCCAAGGCCTTGTATAAGCTGGAAGAGGAGTTTAGAGGCCTTGATGGAAGTGGCCTTTAGTTATGTGACAAATGTCGCATCTAGTGAACCCCTTATGAAAATCACCACCAATATTACCAATAAAAATGTTCCTTCATATCTCAAGGGTCTAGTTAATGCCAAAGTGGCCGGCTAAGGCTCCTCTATAAGCCTCTTAGATAATGAATTCCCTTTAGGACTCTTGAGGATGCAAAGCTTGTTTCCTTTAAAGAGAAAACCACCTTGTAGAGTGAAAGAGCCACAAGTAGAGGGATCCCCACCACTTCCTTGAAGTCTTCATCCTCTTTATATAGAGCTTTGATGGAATAGAATCCAATAACCTTGGTCTCAAGGACTGAGAAGAGAGCATACCTCCTTGACAATGCATCAGCTATAACATTCTTTTTCTAACTCTTATGCTTGCAAGAGAAGATGAAAGATTGAAGGAATTTAACCCACTTGGCATGTCGTATGTTTAACTTGTGTTAACCACTGATGTAGGACAATGCCTTGTCATCGAAATTGAGCATAGATGGTTTGGGCTTGAGGTATGACTCCAATATTCGAAAGCTTTAACATTGGCATATAATTTCTTGTCATAAGTGGAATAGTTGAGTGAGAACTGTACTAGTTCCAACACCACTAGCATCACCCTTAACTTCAAAAAGGAGATTGAAGTTGGGGCGAGCTAAGATAGGAGTCAAACATAGCCTATCCTTGATTATTCCAAAGGCTCTTTGGGTAGCCTTTGTCCACTCAAAACTTTCTTTCTTCCTACATTAGGTTGATGAAGCCATAATGGAGCTAAAGTCTTTGATGAATCGGCGGTAGAAAGAGGCCAACTCATAGAAGCTTCAAACTTCCTTGATGCAGGTAGGAGTAGGTAAACTCTTGATAGCCTCAATCTTAGATTCATCAACTTGAATTCCTTTATCAGACATAACATAGCCCAAAAAAGACTAACTTGAGGATTAAATAGTTCACACTTCTCAAGCTCGGCATATAACTTTTGTTGCCTTAACACTTGGAACACTTAAGAGAGATCTTCCATATGAGATTGCTCATCATGACTATACATCAAGATATCATCAAAATACACCACCAAAAATTTCCAGTGTATAGTCTTAGAACCTTATTCATGAGCCTTATGAAGGTACTAGGAGTATTAGATAGACTAAAAACCATCATCAACCATTCATACAATCCATACTTGGTCTTAAAAGTGGTCTTTCATTTATCTCCTTCTTTCATCCTAATTTTATGATAGCCACTTCTAAGGTCAATTTTGAAAAAGACCTTGGACTCATGTAACTCATCAAGCATGTCATCGAATCGAGGAATAGGAGATCGATACTTGATGGTGAAGTTATTTATGATCCTAGAATCAACACTCATTCGTCAAGTGCCATATTTATTAGGTACCAAAGGGCAAGAATCGAACATGGACTCAAGCTTTCCCTAATGTACTTATGGTCAAGCAACTCTTAGACTTATTATTGAAGCTTCTTTGACTCATTGGGATAACACCTATCGGCCAACTTATTTGGCAAAGGAGCAACAAGTAGGAGATCGATTTGGTGCTCAATTTCTCTCAAAAGAGAGAGCCTGGGAGGTAAATATTAGGATATACATCCACAAATGCTCTCAAAAGTGATTGAGCTAGCGGATGCATGGGTCTCAATTCCTCACATGTGTTTGATTCCACCACAAGTAAGGCAAATGAAGGCTTGCTCTTACTAATGGCTCTTTCCACCCATGTTTCTTTCATATATAGAATTTTCTTACTTCCTTTCCATCGTTTAGTTTAGGGGTTTATGTGGGGATAATAGGGTCAAAATAAGACTATGACTCTTGCATTTAAATGTATATGTATTGGCATACCCATCATGAATCACATGATTATAAAAAAACCAAGTCCTATCAAGTAACAAGTGACACACATCCATAGGAAGACATCTTATAGTACCTCACCATAATATGGACCAACTAAAAATGCAATAGAAGCTTGCTTAGAAACAGTTTCCTCACTTTCTTGCATGAGCCATTAAAAAGAATAAGGAGTGGATACACCTTTATGTGTAATTAAAGCTTATCAACAAGTGTTATGAAATATATGTTTATGCAACTCCCTCCATCGATAATGAACTCATACACTTTGCCCCCAACAGTACACTGGGAATGAAAGATTTGCTCCCTTTGGCTTAGTTCACAAGGAGCCTCTTGAGCATGGAGTGCTCTTTGAATTACCAAGAGTTGACCCATATCTAGAGTGATTAAAGTATGATCTTCTCCTTCAAAATCCTCCTCACTAGTTGCTTCCTCAATAGCTTGGATATCTTCCACTTCTCTAATGGTGAGAGTTCTTCGATTGGAACACTCTGCTTGGAAATGTCCACAACCATGACATTTGAAACACTTATTACCCTCCAACTTCTTTTATGGCTCACTAGCAATCCCTTAACCCTTATCAAGGGCTTTGATGGGTATATGCATAGTGTTAACTTTGTTATGGGAGGAGCAACACTTAGGGGTGCTTTAAGGGCGATTAAAAGTGGGTTTAAAAGGGTTTTTGACCCTTAAGTTGCTTTTTTACTTTCATAGGTAGGTGGAAACATCATCAAAAGATAAGTAAGGTTGTAAATCTACCTTCTTAGTAATGCTAGGATATAACCCTTTAATGAATCTAGCAATCTTAAGTTCGGGCTCTTCATCTAAGCCAACCCGCATTTGGAGTTGTTCAAACTCCCTAATGTACTCTTCCACCTTTAGATTCTCTTGGTTGAGAGAGGTAATCTTAAGATAAAGTTCTTGCTTGTAAGAGAAGGGTGGGAATCTCTTATCTATAAGCTTGTTCGGCTTGGACCAAGTTTTGGTTTCGGATCTCTAGCCCTACTCTTCTTCAAGTGCTCATACCACAGTGAAGCATACCCCTTCAATTTAAGAATTGTCAAGTTGAAGGACTTTTCACCATTATATTCTTTGAGTTCAAAGATCCTTTTAATGGCTTGCACCCAATCAAGATAGTTCTCTAGGTTAAGATTTCCGTCAAATTTCGAAGCCTCAACTTTGAGATCCCTAAGGTCATTTCTTAGATGTTTTCTTCTTCTGGGCCCTCCTTTCTCATCATCAAAGTCTTCATGAGAGGAACAGCATGCTATGTCAATAGGATTAACATCATAGCCTCAGCGATAAAAGTTTTGTTGTGCGGATCCCTTCATTTGTTCAAGCTCTTTAGTGAGCTTCCTTACTTGCTCTTCAAGCTCAATAATGGCCCTATCTCTCCTCATCTCATAATGCCCTTAGAGTGAGAAGCATCTCCCTGATTGGCCATCGTTGGTAGTAGTTTATGGGTAAAAAGAGTGTAAATGATGCAAACAGGGAGGCACGAGCGTACTAGCATGGCAAAGGCAAGAAACAATGAAAAAAGAAGTGCCACAATCGTGCTCCGTGACAAAAGGTAGGTCGTGCCAATTCTCTAGAATGGAAATAGGAATGCAGGAAAGCAGCATGGTTGTAATGGGTAGCAAGGGGTGGTGTGGCTAAATTTCTTGGTCAAAATTCCAACGTGCAGAATTTCGGCATGGGTGTTCCCAGTAGCACGGGGTGGCAGTGCCAAATTTCTGGTTTCATATTTTCAACGATTTTTGGCTTTTGTTGTAAAGCTTGTGGACGTGTTAAGGATGGGGATTGTGTTTGAGCTATTTTAGGGTTCTTTGTGAACTAGATAAGGGATTTATAAAGGGAGAACTAAAGGCAAAAATTAGTATAGAAAATAGTGGAATTTAAGAAAATTAAACACAAAGATTAATGGATTTGATGCTTACCAAAATGAAAGATCTTTTTGCTTAGATACCAAATGAACCATGGCTGATTTCTTTTGACCAAATAAAGAGATAAACCCTTGATGATGAGCCCTAAATGTTGATGAAGATCAATCTCCCCTATGATAACCCAAGGGATTAAAAAAAATCCGAATTACCTAGTGATGGAATCAAACTTGAGAAAAATTGAACAAAAGAGATAAATCAACCAATGCTTTAATCCTCTAAAGGTAAGGCACCAAGGATTAAATTAAAGGAATGGACTCAACTTCACCACCCTCCTTAGAGAGATTAAAAAAATTGAGTTTTTAAGAAAAATACTAAGCATCAAGCTCGCATATTATTAATCAAGTTTGAGAAATATTACAGATCAAGCAAATAAATAGGAGAGTACCTCCTTCACCACCCTGCACTGACCCTTGCTTCGTTTACAGCACACATGGTACTTGGAATTTGAAGATGTTCTATGGATTGATGAAAACTAAACAACTAGGGATGTTCGTACATATATAAGTTTACCAAATTGGATCCTGGTTTCCCTTCCAAAATGGAGGAAGAAGTGAAATGAGGTGTTTCTGGCAAAAAATGAAAATGAGCTGATGAAGTGGTTTTGGAGAATAAAGTAACTAAGCTCCTTCTTTAGGCCTAGTAATTGCCCAACCCCCATTCCTAAGTTTACTTAGACCTCCTCAAGGGTCCCAAGTCAACATTGACCTAAGATAGCCAAGTCCCTAATCCAAAGTCAACATTAAGCCTACTTGGTTCAACATCCTTATTTAGGAGACTAAGTCTAATCCTGGAGTTTGCTCCGCATCACTTGCAGTATTACTGTACATCCTTTTAGGACCGTAACAAGTTTTCGGCCCTTGCAGGGGAAGTGGTTTGAATTTAGGTCACTATTTTTTCTATTTTTTTATCTTATTAGTTTCATAATTTCTGTTAGTAGATTAGTTTTGTAATTGTCATGTTTTAATTAGTTAGTTAGTTAATTTGATTAGTATCTCATAAATTATTTTAGCCTATTTTTCTTGTTTTAAAAAATGAAAATCCAAAGATACTTGTTTCTCTAGACTTAATGACTTTAGTGCTCAAATGAACAGTAACTTGTGTGATGGGATTATTGAATAGGTGTACACATCCTAGGCCAATCGAGAAGCCTAGGTTGAAGCCGCGCAAGTGAATTAAAGGGCTTAAACTCAAATAATCGCCAACTAGTGGGTCCACTTGATTAGGTGGCAAAACAATACTTGAAAATAATTCATTAAATGGTTATATGTTATGAAATTTTAGTATTTATAAAAGACATATGAATTTCTAAGGGTACATCCAGCAAACATACCTAATTTGAAAAGTTTGTCCATCACACTTTGAATTATGTAATTAACGGCTTGACAATGATGAAAATGCTCGATTCTATTATGCGTAAATCTGGTTTTGTTACTAATGCTATGTGATTATCATGGCAATGGTCTTGATGAATTAAAGCACTTACTTGCTTTTTATGCTTGTTATAATATTCGTTTTGGCTGTCATTGCTATTATAATCGTCATTGTTGTCATTATCATTATTTCTGTTATTTTAGTTACTATGACAATTATTATTATTATTATTACTACTATTACTATTATTATTATTATTATTGCTATTATTATTAGTGTTAATGCAATTATTTTCATTATTATTGTTATGGCGATTATTATTATTATTATTATTATTGTTGTTGTTGTTGTTGTTGTTGTTGTTGTTCTCATTATTATTGTTATTATGATTACTACTTCTGATTTTATTAGCCAAAATCATTTACTCCCTTCTTGTACTTAGTAATTTATTATTAAAATTTATTAGGTTAAATAGTGAAACTAATGTGCTTAACTTCTCCCAATTTTAAAAGAAAAGGAGTGAAATATTCCGGTTGTTTAGCCAAAAACTTAGATTAAGAGAGAGCATTTGTCTTATAAGCTTAAGTTATTTATTTTATATTTTTATTTCATTGTTTTTCTTATTCTTCTTGTTCTTCTTCTTTAGTGGCTACTTGCTTTAAATTATAAAAGATTTCTTAGTCATTGCTCATTAAAATATATATTCTAAACCTTTAGCCATTCCTTTGAACAAATTAGCCAACATTACGTCTAATTGCCATTGATATTCAGTTTGGCCCATCATTCTCACTCATCTTAATTGTATTAACATTATAAACAAGTTTAAGGCAACCCTTCATCACTTTCCATGCTCAACTGCACATTAAACACATAATCCGATTTTCTCACTTGAGTTTAAAGTTTTCAAGTGCCAAAATTTCAAAATTACCATTGTCTTCTTTCCCTCCTCTTTGTAAGGTGCTTCCATATGCTTCCACCTTAAGTTCTTAAATGGAATCCAACAAATACAATGTCAACACCAAATTCTTTCAAAAACGAGAACACAATATATCTAAATTTTAGATAAATCAAGGTTATTCAAGAGCACACCCCTAAGTTCTTCACCCATACTCGCCTCATTCATTACTACCTATAATATTCAATCACCTAAAATCAAATTTATGGGAATCAAACTTCAAATTAATATAGGAAAACACTTATATCAGGTGAAAGGAACATAATTATTAACTAAATCAACAAGGAAATTAAATGAAAGGAGGTTGAGGGTTTCACATTCAAATCCCAACTAATCTAGGCAAGAGAAGGGGAAGTGGCTTGAGGTGGCACGAGAGGGGTTTTAGCTAACCTAGTGGCCCCGACAGCAAGCCTTGGTCGGCAACAACAAATGTGCAACGGCACGATAGGGGGTGGTTCAAGCAGGGGAGTCAAATGCAATAGGCGTGTGGGTTGTGTGTTGTGCATGGAAGGTATGGGAAGATGTAACACCCTGTTACTTAATCATGCTTAATTAATTTAAATTCTTACATTAGCCATATGCTTATGACTGATTAGAAGTACACTATGCATTTTTTATATTGTCATACAAAGCATGCTCGACTTAAGAAATTAAGTCAGCGCGGAATTTTCTCTAAGTATGTAAAATCTCGAATAATCATTTAAAAATATATAATTTCCTGCAAATATGCATTCGTACCTGAGTGATGTCGAGAATTTAATGAGCCATAATAATGTCTTAATAGCTAAGGAAAGGAATGAATTAGTGAATCATTACTGGCTAAATACATGGCTAATTTCGGTCCCATGTGGAATGGAAAAAAAGAAACATTGAGATAAGTTCACATTAAATTGACATGAACAAGTAATTATTAAAACATAATGTAACACCCCCAGCTCCTATGGCCAGGAGCGTTACATTTTCTTACTTCCTACTTAATTTCTGGGGTGAAACGGGTAGAGTTCCCCTAACAACTGACCATTTCTAGGTTAAAAGCCTTACAATAAATTCCTGCAATCACAGAAGTGTCAAGAATTCTAAAATAAGCTCAAAGGCTACACGCTGGAATTTATAACTCAACGAGCAACATGCTCGGAGTACATTAAACAATATAGTTCATTAATGAAGCAGAAATGGAAGATAAACTCAACGGTTCACACAACCGGAGTACTGGAGATTTGCATCCCAAAATGTAGACAACTTCAGTTAAAAAGACAACTGACTAATAAGATGGTTGGCTCATATGGCCATACAGAGCGACTTATGAATAATATGCATTACATGAACTAGAATACTTATTTACATGCATTTACAAATTAAAAATATATTCCATAATTTCACATAAACAGCAAGACCACTCGACTTTGAGCACTCATGACTCCCCTTTGAGTGAGGATAACTTCCATTTCGACGTAAATGAATCAACTTCTGCCTGTCAAAAGAAAACCTGGGGAAAAAGAGGAAAGAGTAATGGGATGAGCAACCACATGCTCCGTGAGTATTTCTCGACTCCTTAAAACTAAAACTGTTGCAGGCAATAATACCATTAATAGCGACATATCACGTTCTTACGTATTACTATAGTATTAGGCAATCATAGTCCTCAAGGAAGGATTACCATCCATAAACTTCATTTTAGCCGCTAAACTCATTTTTAGGTTTCTAAATAACTAAACCTCTTAAAAACCAAACACTCAAAACACATAAGCAAGCAACGAGGCCAAGCACAGAACTTTTTTTCATAGGTTATGTGATATAACACGTGATTTATGCCTTGTCTATCCAATTCACTCACACGAGATGCTTAAACACATGGGGTAGAGATTATGCAAGGAGCTTTCTTTCACAAAACATGCACATTCAAACTCATATGCTCTATGCATTATAAGAGTATGGCCACATATTACTTGAAATCGCATCCAACTGCGCTTAGGAACCTTTTTCATTAGGCATTCATAGAAATTTTCCTTTCTTTCTTTGAAAACACTTTTCATAGCCTCTTAAGGTTCACATTCTTTAAAAGGAATTTCTTTCGTATTGATCCTATAAGGACCCTTATAAGCTTTTCACATTTCATTCAATATGGCGTCTTAATGGCCCTTAAATCTTTCTTTTTCCTGAAACACTTAAAATGGCGAAATGCCAACTGCTTTCTTTACTCATTCGAAAAATACTTCTGGCATAAGATCATTACAGGGTGCTGATTGGGTCAGATCTATTCTCAACCCCATAGTGAGACCTAACGCTCACGCCTAAGCTCTTACTCTCGGGGTGGCTACATATAACACATTGGACTATTATCCTCATCAGGGTCTTCTAAGGTTTCCTATTACCAGGACTTATTTCCTAAGCTAGCATCATTCATATCATATTATCAAGAGCACATTATCTTAGCCAATTTAAAGCGTGTAGCCATAACGGCTAATAAGTTTGCTGCCTCTCACAGCGAAATCCTTTTTCATACAATGCACTCTCTTTATATTTAAACTCCCTAGAGATTCTCCCGTTCTAGCAGGTTCACTCCCAAAACTGTATTTGTATAGTTAAAATAGGCCATCGATTACTAATAGTTATGGCTACTATTAGTTACAACCACGAAAACCTTCTTTTTCAAACTCACCCTCGCTCACAAGATGAAACTTAATAATATAAAGGGAAGGGGGTTTACACATAATACATTCAAACACTTCATAATCAACTCAGTAGAATAAGCCACACATGGTCTCGTAATCTGCACGATTGCGGTCAAACACAACCCAGGCTCTCTCCTCACACAACACTGACCACAAGGAACCTCAAAACTCTCATTAGTTCATCCTCAAGCCATCCGACTACCAATGCAGTTTTCAATTCCATAACCATAGCATATTATCATAAAAGGCAAAATGAAATGGCTACGTATAAACTTACCGAGCAAGTAGTAACCATCCAGCGGTTCGATACAACATATGTAAGCATATGTATGTGTGTGTGTGTGTGTGTGTGTGTGTGTATATCTACATTGCATTGACTCAAATGAAGTGCTTAAAGAACTTAAACAAACTAATGGGGCATGAAACTATCTTGCATTCATATTTCACAATTAGGAAGTAAGCATACTAAGTTAAAGTCATTTTCAAGCATAGTTTCACTAACTTAACAAGTATCGATTCAAACATGCTTCAGTAGTTTCAGAAGCTACTTTTAAACATGATTTAGCTAACTTAGCAAGCATTGATTCAAGGCATTCTTAGTTCTTTTCGGAGTTCGAATTAACTAACTTAACAAGTATCGATTCAAAGCAATAAGCATGCCCAATTCATGTCATTATTAAAGCATAATTTAGTCGTGTTAAGGCTTACATATTTGTTTTAACTAACCAAGGTTATTAGGTCGTTTTCAAGGTCATTTTAGGCATGAATTAACCATATTAGCATGCATCGACTTAAGGCATTCTTATGTCATTTCAAAAACCATTTTCAAACTTGAATGAACTAACTTGACATGCATTGGTTCGAAGCATTCTTGGGTTGTTTCGAAGCTAGTTTCAATCATGAACTAGTTTATTTAACGGGCATCGATTCGAAAAGTTCTTAGGTTATTTCAAAGCCACTTATACGCATGGATTAACTAAACAAACGTATATCGATTTGAGGCATTGTTAGGTTATTTCGAAGTCACTTTCAGGTATGAATTAACTAAACTTAGCACACATTGATTTAGGGCAATCTTAGGCATTAAAATCAGTCCAATTCGTCTAACTAATTCTAAACTAACATGCATCGATTTAAACTGAATTCAGCTAAAATAGAACGTGCATAACCCCAATCAATCTAACTAATCCTAAACTGACATGCATCACAACTTAAGGGCTGAAACATTTTCAAAGTTACTAATATTTAGGAGGCAAGGAACACCCACCTCGATTCCAAGCTAAGGATCCGTTCGAATGAACCTTTGGGGCTCGATTTGGATGCTTCAAAACCAAGATTTCGACCCATTTTCACAGCCTAGTTCGAATATGCCTGAACCGTTTCTAGCTGTCCTTCTCTCCCAGCCACCATTCTCTGTTTGCTGCTACGGCAGTCGCCAGACTCGACCCCCCATCGAAAATACTTCACTGGTGATGCCTGGCTGTCGCCCCACCAGCGTCGATCGTGTGTGGCCTCAATCTCCCTCTCTCTCTTGCGGTTCCTCTCTGCCCCGCTCGATCTCTCTCTGTTTTTGCGGTGGTAGCCAGGAAGTTGCGCAGACGGTCACACAAGTGGCCGGCCACCATCTGCCGGTGAGCCGCCGCAGTCCGCCATCTTCGCCTCTCTCTTTCTCTCACTGGTGTTTGGTGGGGCTGCGGTAGAAAACTTCCCCTCTCTTTATGATTCTGTCGTGAAAGAAGGGCCTCGCCCCTTTGTTTCTTTTTCCTTTCTTTCTCTTTTTTTTTTGGTTTTGGTCAATTGTTCGATCAACTAAAATCGCTAGTCTAATCTCGTACCTATTATTCTAAACCCAATCGTTATTACAATCGTTCGTCGATTATTCGTTCCCAAATATATTAAGGTTCGATTTAATAAACCTTGAAACTAATTCCAAGGTTAACAATCTAATCGTATTCGATTCCTACTTGACTTAGTACCCAATAATAACCTTTACTAACGCTTATTAAAAATCATCGTAATGTTTTCGAACTCATAGTAATAATATTAAAAGTGACAAGAATATTCTTTTTAATAAAATTATTACTCACAAAAGCACATCAATAATTTAACACGCATAGTCACTAAACATATGATTTTATAACGTAAAAAGGCAGTACACTTAGCTTGACGAAAAATAAAGAATGTGGGTGTTACATTCTTCCCCACTTAAAAGAATTTCGTCCCAAAAATTCCAAACTATGTTTGGTCGTACCTAGGATGTGCACACACATGACACAATCTACACAACTCGCACTATAATCCAAAATCTTGTTCTATAATTAGTTGAAAACCGAAAAAAGGCTTATGGTATTCAGTCTCCTCTTCGCCAATCCTCTTCAAGCATCCACTTACTCTATTTAGGTGCCGAGGGCAAATCACACTGAACATGGGCAAATGAGTTGGCATGGACAACCATATTGAGCTTGTTTTAAAAATGAACATAGACTTTCAATAATCTAAACTGAATCCACCTAGTAAACAACAACTTTATGTACATGCATTGCTATGAATTGAAGTTTAAAGGAAGGACAATTGGGTAGCTGACACCTCAAGGTCATATAAAAGTACTCACATTCTAAAATATGCATTCAGTCACTTTTGAGGTCACAATGGTTAACATCGAGATTCCTATAACACATTAGAGTAATAAGAACATCACATAGCATCATGTAGCATCACTCAGGCATAATAGCATCGTATAGCATCACATAGTATTAGTAATTCAGCATTCTCAAGTCTAGGAATTGGAAGTAACATGAAACCGGCTAATGTACATATGGCAAGCAATTTACAAAACGAAAGCATATGTGACCAACATTTATATGTCTTTACATCAATTCCGGCTAACTTTTACGCATTTCATTAATGGCAACTTAGACATGACATGTCAAGGTTGTATGAAGAGGGGGTTAATTTGATCAAGTTTATCCAAAAACATGAAGATATTAAATCAATCTAAGGTTAAATCATTAGCTAGAAAGTTACCACATCACACTAAGATAGCAGATACTTCAAACTACGTCACATCGACAATGATGGAACTTAAAGTAGCATTTGAAATCACATTGGCATCACGTAGAGTCAACACAGAACATACCAAGGATTAAGAATCACATGTAACACGAATCAGCAATACATGTCGATAGGAACAACTTGGGAAGAAAACACCAAGGCAAGAATGTAAATCGATGGTTTTGATGGTAGGGAGTCTTTCCTTAAGGTTCTTACTTGGGGCTGATCTCCTCCTAGGTTATAGGTTCATACAAATGAATGGTTATACTCCTAGATGAATCCTGGTGCCTGTGGGTTATAGGCCTACACGCCTCTACTGTGCACTCTGATCAAATTTATAAGGGCAAAAGTATGTGAATGCAGGTTTCTAGGATCACTTCATCATGCTTCAAATATGTGCATACACAGTTATTCAGCGATAACATGGAATTATGGAATTTACGGAATGTAAATAATGAGCCAGAGGTCATGTCATGGCATGAATTACAAAACTTAAATCATCTGGATAACCAAGTCACATACCAACCCAACTTAAGTCAAGCAAATATCAAGACATGCATTTACTGAGCCAATCATTGACAAGACACTTGAATAACCATGCATAATGATCCTAAGCAATTATATGGGCTTCCATGACCTTTATACTTTGCATAACATTATGCTTATGCTTTAAAACACATAAACTCACGGTAGTGTCTCACGGGAGGGCATCTAGACGAGTATGTGTGAGTGCAACCCTCATTTAAAACCTAAGGTCGAGGTTATGCCTCGAGGTTTGTCCCAACGGTTTGGAGTTGGCCGTTAATCAACTAACGGGGGGTAAGAACGATGGCATTATTGGTCTTACAGATATGCATTGAGGTTTTGTGACGCATTTGTCTCACAAATCCTTATGGAGGTCTGAGAAACTCCTAGTACAGATGGGAAGGTTCTACTTTGTACTATGGGCATCCTTGCTTCTACACTTGGTGCTTGTGCTTAAGAAAGTGTTAGGAAGGCATAGATTATTGCCCTAGGAGGTAACGAGGTGATGCATGTGGTGTAACAATTCCAAAGTCTGCTAGTCCTTTCTCCCTTGCGCTTTCTAGGTGTATTAGGGTTTCTTCCAGCCAAAACATTGTCACCCCACTCCCGAAAGACAATTCGTATAATAGAAAGCAAGCAATGCACATTTTAGGCAACAATGGCAAGGAAGGAGACAGCAGGCTCATTTACACAATGTTCGCACGATTATACCACTAGCATTTAGCCTTTCAAGCGTGCATACAAAAGTAGCCCCTAATATACTCAGGGAATTCAGAATTTGAAATTGGAAGGTATCATTTAGTAGGATTATCGATCATGGTAACTAATCTCCAATCATTCCTTTCCAAATCCATTGCGAACGACTCCATGGATGTACACATCTTAGCATGTACACATTTATAAACAACATTCTGACACACATAAGGACACGTACTTGTGAACCTAAACTCCCTCATCGTCACTAACGGAAATCTAATCCTTTAGTGTGAAATAAAACATAACTCGACAGTCAGAACGACATTAACATCTCAAAATCTTGAGTTTCAAAGAGGAAAAATAGCTTATCTATTTCGAGTCTCTTTGTTTCTAATAGGAGAATGGTTCAACTACTTCTAGCTCTTTCCTTACCAACCATTGAGTGCATCTGCTCACTCTATTATCAGGTCCGAGGAGCAAACCGTACTTAAGGGGCAAGAATGAGCTTGGTGTTAGAACATCCTCAATTGTCTGAGTTCAAACCATGTGCACTCAAAACTTTTGATTCAAATTGCCAAGGTGTATAAGCAAAACAACTTTGATTGAGCTAACACTTAACTTATCCATAAGAATACAAGTCATTTGGCCTATACTTTAGCAAATGGTTCATTCATCCAAACAATCAGCTCACTCAACTGTATTTAACTAGCTAGATGCACTAACATTCACATAAAACTCACATTTATACACCAAAGCAAGCATGTATCACATTATTGTGAACGCGTTCTTAGATAACTATATGAAATGCAAGACTCAAGCTGCGGCCTGCGATCATAGGACCATGCACTGCTACCATCTTGCCCCCAACCCTTACGGCCAGGAGCGTTACATTTTCTTACTTCCTACTTAACTTTTGAGGTGAAACAGACAGAATTTTCCCTAAAAACCAACCCTTTCCAAGCTAAAAGCCTTACAATAAACCCCTGCAATCACGAAAGCGTCAACATTTCAAAAATAAGCCGAACGGCTACACACCGGAGTTCATAACTTAACGAGCAACTCGCTCAGAGTACATTAAACAATATAGTTCATTAATGAAGCAGGGACGAAAGATTAACTCAACAGTTCACACAATTGGAGTACTGGAGGTTTACATCCCAAAATGTAGACAACTTCAGTTAAAAAGACAACTGACTAATAGGATGGTTGGCTCACATGGCCATATAGAGCAACTTATGAATAATATGCATTACATGAACGAGAATACTGGTTTACACACATTTACAAACTAAAAATACATTCCATAATTTTATACAAACAGCAAGACCACTCCACTGTGAGCACTCATGACTCCCCTTTGAGCGAGGATAACTTCCATTTCGATATAAATGAATCAACTTCTGCCTGTCAAAAGAAAAGCTGGGGAAAGGGGGAAAGAGTAATGGGATGAACAACCACATGCTCAGTGAGTATTCCTCGACTCCATAAAACCAAAACCATTGCAGGCAATAATACCATTAATAGTGACATATCATGTGCTTATGTATTGCCATCGCATTAGGCAATCACAGTCCTCAAGGAAGAATTACTATCCATAAACTTCATTTTAGCCGCTAAACTCATTTTTAGGTTCCTAAATAACCAAACCTCTTAAAAACCAAACACTCAAAGCACATAAGCAAGCAACGAGGGCTAAGCATAGAACTTTCTTCCATAGGTTATGTGATATAACACGTGATTTATGCCTTGTCTATCCAATTCACTCACACGAGATGCTTGAACACATGGAGTAGAAATTATGCAAGGAGCTTTCTTTCACAAAACATACACATTCAAACTCATATGCTCGATGCATTATAAGAATATGGCCACATATTACTTGAAATCACACTAAACAGTATAGTTCATTAATGAAGCAAAAATGAAAGATAAACTTAATGGTTCACACAACCGGAGTATTGGAGGTTTGCATCCTAAAATGTAGACAACTTCAATTAAAAACACAACTGACTAATAAGATGGTTGGCTCACATAGCCATATAGAGCGACTTATGAATAATATGCATTATATAAACTAGAATACTTGTTTACACACATTTACAAACTAAAAATACATTCCATAATTTCACAGAAACAGTAAGACCACTCCACTGTGAGCACTCATAACTCCCCTTTGAGCGAGGATAACTTCCATTTCGATATAAATGAATGGACTTCTGCCTGTCAAAATAAAACTTGGGGAAAGAGTAATGGGATGAGCAACCATACGCTCAGTGAGTATTCCCCGACTCCTTAAAACCAAACCCACTGTAGGCAATAATACCATTAATAGTGACATATTACGTGCTTATGTATTACTATCGTATTAGGCAATCACAGTCCTCAAGGAAGGGTTACTATCCATAAACTTCATTTTAGCCGCTAAACTCATTTTTAGGTTCCTAAATAACCAAACCTCTTAAAAACCAAACACTTAAAGGGCTAAGCATAGAACTTTCTTCCATAGGTTATGTGATATAACACGTGATTTATGCCTTGTCTATCCAATTCACTCACACGAGATGCTTGAACACATGGAGTAGAGATTATGCAAGGAGCTTTCTTTCACAAAACATGCACATTCAAACTCACATGCTCGATGCATTATAAGAATATGGCCACATATTACTTGAAATCACATCCAACTGAGCTTGGGAACCTTTTTCATTAGGCATTCATAGAAATTTTCCTTTCTTTTTTGGAAAGCACTTTTCATAACCTCTTGAGGTTCACATTTTATAAAAGGAATTTCTTTCGTATTGGTCTTATAAGGACCCATGTGAGCTTTTCACATTTCATTCAATATGGCCTCTTAATGGCCCTTAGATCTTTCTTTTTCCTGAAACACTTAAAATGGCGAAATGCCAACTGCTTTTTTTTGCTGGTTAAAAAAATACTTCTGGCATAAGATCATTACAGGGTGCTGATTGGGTGAGATCTATTCTCAACCCCATAGTGACACCTAACGCTCACGCTTAAGCTCTTACTCCCGAGATGGCCACATGTAACATATTGGATCATTACCCTCGTCAGGGTCTTCTAGGGTTTTCTAGTACCAGGACTTATTTCCTAGGCTAGCATCATTCATATCATATTGTCTACAACACATTATCTTAGCCAATTTAAAGCGCATGGCCATAACGGTTAATAGGTTTGCTGCCTCTCACAATGAAATCCTTTTTCATAGAACGCACTCTTTTTTTATTTAAACTCTTTAGGGATTCCCCCGTTGTAGCAGGTTCACTCCCAAAACTATATTTGTATAGTTAAAATAGGCCATTGATTACTAATAGTTATGGCTACTATTAGTTGCAACCATAAAAACCTCCTTTTTCAAACTCACCTTTGCTCGCAAGATGAAACTTAATGACATCAAGGGAAGGGGGTTTGCATGTAACACATTCAAACACTTCATAATCAACTTAGTAGAATAAGCCAAACATGGCCTCGCAATCCATATGATTGCGGTCAAACACAACCCAGGCTCCCTCCTCACACAACACCGACCACAAGGAACCTCAAAACTCTCATTAGTTCATCCTCAAGCCATCCTACTATCAACAAGGTTTTCAATTCCATAACCATAGCATATTATCATAAAAGGTAAAATGAAATGGCTATGTATAAACTTGCCGAGCGGGCAGCAACCATCCAGCGGCTCGATACAACATATATAAGCATATGTATACATATGTATCTACATTGAATAGACTCAAATGAAGTGCTTAAAGAACTTAAACAAACTAATAGGGCGTGAAACTATCTTGCATTCATATTTCACAATTAGGAAGTAAGCATGCCAAGTTCAAGTGATTTTCAAGTATAATTTCACTAACTTAACAAGCATCAATTCATACATGCTTAGGTTGTTTTAGAAGCTACTCTTAAACATGATTTAGCTAACCTAGCAAGCATCGATTCAAGGCATTCTTAGTTCTTTTTGGAGTTACTTTCAAGTATGAATTAACTAACTTAACAAGTATTAATTTAAAGCAATACGCATGCCCAATTCGTGTCATTTTTAAAGCACAATTTAGTCACGTTAAGGCTTACGTATCTGTTTTAAGTAACCATGGTTATTAGGTCGTTTTCAAGGTTATTTTAGGCATGAATTAACCATATTATCATACATCGACTTAAGGCATTCTTATGTCATTTCAAAGACCATTTTCAAACTTGAATCAACTAACTTGACATGCATCGGTTCGAAGCATTCTTGGGTTGTTTTGAAGCTACTTTCAATCATGAACTAGTTAATTTAACGGACATCGATTCGAAATGTTCTTAGGTTCTTTCAAAGCCACTTATAAGCATGGATTAACTAAACTAACATATATAGATTCGAGGCATTATTAGGTTATTTCGAAGTCATTTTCAGGTATGAATTAACTAAACTTAACATACATTGATTTAGGGTAATCTTAGGCATACAAATGAATCCAATTTGTCTAACTAATTCTAAACTAACGTGCATCGATTTAAATTGAATTCAACTGAAATAGAACATGCATAACCCCAATCAATCTAACTAATCCTAAACTGACATGCATCACAACTCAAGGACTAAAACATTTTCGAAATTACTAATATTTAAGAGGAACGAGAAACATCCACCTCGATTCCAAGCTAAGGATTAGTTCGAATGAGCCTTTGGGGCTCGATTTAGATGCTTCAAAACAAAGATTTCGGCCCATTTTCACAGCCTAGTTCGAATCTGCCTGAACCGTTTCTAGCTCTCCTTTTGTCCCGGCCACCGTTCTGTGCTTGCCGCTATGGTGGTCGCTGGAGTCGACCCCCCAACGGAAATGCCTCGCCAGTGATGCCTGGCCGTCGCCCCACTGACGCCGATGGTGTGTGGCCTCAACCTCTCTCTCTTGCGATTCCTCTCTCCCCCGCTCTATCTCTCTCTGTTTTCGTGGTGGTCGCCAGGAAGTTCCACAAAGGGTCGCACCAGTGGCTGGCCACCATCCGCCGGTGAGCCGCCGCAGTTCACCGTCTTTGCCTCTCTCTTTCTCTCTCTGGTGTTTCATGGGGCTGGGGTAGAGAACCCCCCTCTCTTCGTGATTCTGCTGTGAAAGAAAGGCCTCACCCCTTTGTTTCTTTTTCGTTTCTTTCTCCTTTTTTTTGTTTTGGTCAATTGTTCAGTCAACTAAAATCGCTAGTCCAATCTCGTACCTCTTATTCTAAACCCAATCGTTCGTCGATTGTTCGTTCCCAACTATATCAAGGTTCAATTTAATAAAGCTCGAAACTAATTCTAAGGTTAACAATCTAATCGTATTTGGTTCTTACTCGACTTAGTACCCGATAATAAGCCTTACTAACGCTTATTAAAAATCATCGTAATGTTTTCGAACTCATAATAATAATATTAATAGCGATAAGAATATTCTTTTTAATAAAATTATTACACACATAAGTACATCAATAATAATTTAACTCGTATAGTTACTAAAAATACGATTTTATAACGTAAAATGGCAATACACTCAACTTGACAAAAAATAAAGAATGTGAGTGTTACACATAAAAAAATGAAATAGAGTAAATGAAGGAGTTACTAAAGTTGAGGATCGACTCCCAAAATAGTATGGGGGTTTTATAAATATAAAGCCATAAAATCAAAAAACGAAAGGAGAACCAAACCTCCTCTGCATCTTCCTTTCCCTCTCCCCCTCCACAAGCCCGACCCCCCTGAACCGTAGTCTTTGCCAGTTGTCACTAGCACTTGCCGTTGCTAGACCCCCTGCGCCACGCCTCCTCCTTTGTTCCCTCCGGCCCCTGTCAGGCACTGCAACACCACCACCCCCTATTCTCCTCACTTCATCCACTTCCACCATTTTCTTTATTTATATAAAGGTAATCTATCCTTTTTTCACCCGTTTGTTTCCATTGAATTTGAATACGATGATTTATCCAAATTTATCAATGAGCAATTTATGTGGATAGTGGGATAACTTTTGCAATTAATTGAGTTATGTTGCCTAATTCAATTCATAAAAAAATGCATGGAATCTGTAACGGAAATTTTCATCTCCGAAGGAAATTCCGACGGAAACACGCCCGTCGGGAAATCGCTCACCGGAGATTCTATTCCGACGGACTCTGACGGGGCTCTAACGGTTTTCTAACGGACATTTCCTATCAAAAATTCGATTGGACAGTTGTACAGGCCTTGCAGATTTTTTTTTGGAGGGAAACCAATTTTTGACGAAATTTCTGACGAAATTTCCATCAGAAATTCCATCGGAAATTGGATTGTCCCTCTAAAAAAATTTGCCTTAAAAAAAATAGCCTTCAAAACATAAATTTTTTCAACCACTTCCATATTAAAAAAAACCACCACAAATGAGATATATAATGATTACCAAATACGAATTTTGATGTCTAAAAATTAAAAGTGCTAAATTCGAAATTATTCATGACATCCACAATTGTTGTCGATCTATAGGCAGATCTAGAGCTGGGAAATGGGTCGGTTCGGGTCGACCCATATAATAAACGGGTTAACTTTGTGTCAGCCTTGTAAATAGCCTAGATATACTCAAAATTGAAAAATAACATGTTTTCAAGCTAAATGGTCAAATCGTGTCGACTTCGGGTAGAAATCAGTTCGGTTCGTGTCGGGTTCGGGTTTCTTTCAGTAACTTCAGGTCGGTTCGGGTCGGGTTATCGTGTCGGGTCATACTTTCCCAACTCTAGGCAGATCAAATAAACTAATCAGAGTCAGACAGATTCATGGGATCATCGTTGTTATTTTGGGAGTCCTGCTCGTTATTAGTGCCCAAGTTGATTTCGCTCGAAGAATTTGCACTTTGTCCCTTAAAAAATCTCAAAACTTTTTTCATAATACGCTCTGTCTTCTCCTATTTCTTGGAAATTTGGCTGATGGCCTCTGCTTGCTTAGTAATACTCTGATTGAGGAGTTGTGCTTGCTCTCTTGGATTAAATTGCTCAACTGATGAGTGGCGTGCAGCCGCAATTGTAGCCCATTTTTTCGACTTGACCCCTTCAGTGCCAGAACCGTATACACGACCTTTTTTGTTTAAATTTTCTTTTGAGCCAAAACTCTTCTAGGGCCATAGGGGGCAGTTGAGACCCCCTTGAGTTGCAGCTTGAGTGTACTCCTCTCATTTCTTGTGGTGCTCCTCTAGAAAAATAAAACTATTATATATTAAGGCGACAATTATAACATATGAATAATGTCAGAATAAAATGTGCCACACTTACATACCTTTTTCAGATTTCTTACCAATGAATACTTTGTCTTTGGCCTTGTAGTGAGTGTCCTTAAATAGTTCTTCACATGTGAGTTCCCTACCTAACGCTTTGACCTACAAAAAATAAAATGTTCATATATATATATATATATATATATATATACACGCACACATTAAATATCGAAAATGTGTTACTTTTACGATACTTTTGCCCCATTTTATGCTCGTTATAATTATTATTTTCAGGTTTTTATTTGATTTTATTTTATTTTATAGGTTTTGAACAAAATGAGAATAAATGTGAAAAAAAATGCAAGAAAATTATGAAAATGCCGGAAATGAAGACTTGGGCCCGCTTAACTCAAGCCTTACCTGAATTGTGAGGCCCGTTTCTTGTTCAACCCAAAGAAAAAGAAAACAAATGAAAGGAGAACCTAACTAATTCTACCCAGCTGCTCCACGTACCAGTCACGTAACCCTTCCCCCCCTTTCTTTTAACTCTCATTTTTCTCTATCCTCTCTCTCGATTTCGGCCTAATGAAGACCCCGAAACCCTCCCCTCCCCTACTCCATCATCTTCATCTGCATCACCATCATCTCTCTCTGTAACCTATCTCTCTCACCATCATTTTCATCCACCGTTCACCACAATTCGCGTAGCAACTGCCACGCTGACATACACGTTGCATCATCTCCCACCATCCATGCTACCTCTTGGTTAAACAGTACAGATCGAAGAAGGGCTGGATATATATCAAGCAACAGGCGCATTTGAAGAACGTTAGGAAGACTTTAGGTCGAGTTAGTTTTAATTTTCGAAATTTAAGCTTGAATTTCATATGTTTCTCGGTTTTTTAGAGTTAGGGTTCAAAAATTTCGAGTTAGGGTTTGGTTTTACATCGATTTATGGTTCTAAATTTCATGTAATAATGCTACAATTTCATGCTTCCTGGTTGTAATTCACGAATTTGGTTCGGTTTTTTTTAAGATTTGGATGTGTTTTGTTGAATTTTAGTCACGCCTCCTCCCCTGTTTGGTTCTGGTTGAACACGGTTATAGAGTGTCCACCATTGATGGCAACGAATGAAGCTTCCTTTTGATTTTGTTGGCTGAAACCTAGCTCTTGTCCTCAGTTCAAGGCCCTGTTCGCTCTTCTACCTAGGAATGGTTTGGGTTTGCATCCTAAACTTCATTTATGCTTTATGAATGATAGTAGCCTAGTTGAATCAATGATAGATGATATTCTGATGATTTATGAATGGTTTGGATTCTAAGAGTTGCTGAGTTTTCGATTTTGATGGCCTGGATTTTTATATTTAAGCTGTGTGCTCTATGAATGCTTCGGCTTAATGATGACGATGTTTGGTTTGGTTGTTTTTGATTGATGCAAGTATTCTGGGTTGGGTTTAGTTTAGTGGATTTGGCTTGCATGGTTAGAATAGCTGAGACCCATGCTCTGCTTAGTTTGCTTGGATGATAAGGGTGGTTGATGGCTCTGTTTCGGCTCTATTACTCCCCCCTTGTTGGTTCTGTTTTGCCGTTTTGTGCCTTGCTAGCTTGGTTCTGTTTCGGTTTTGTAATGCTATATTGATATTTTATCAACAATGGTAATTTCATTATTTTACTTATTTGCTAGTTTGCTAGTTTGGTTTTGGTTTTACTAGTTTGGCTTTGGTTTGGTTGGTAATGGTTGTAGGTTCTGCTTATTTTCCTAGTTTGCTAGTTTGGCTCTGTTTCAGTTTTGGTTGTGTTAACAATAGTAAGTTTAGAATAGGGTATGTGAGTACTGAGCTTTGAACCATTTTGATTTCATTTGAATACCTTCTTTATTTTGTTTTCCTTTTGAAAAAGTGTAAAAAAGAGAGATAAAATAAGTAGTTACTTTAGCCTATTTCATTGTTAGGAAAATTTAATTCTGCTTAAGATGATTTAGTCGATTGTGACCTCAATCTCATCCTCGTCCCCGAAGACACGACCCTCAAGTACTACGACGTCAGTCGTATACTTGCGGTACTTTTATGTTTCACTCAAAATTATCATACAGCGCCTCTCCTTTCACTAATCGGGATTGAACTACATGTGTGTAACGAAGGACCAAGACCTTATGCTTCACTCAATCTATACTTTTTATTTTGTTGACTCAACTTCTTAAACCTATCATCCTCACTCTCATGCTTAAGCATCTCATTCCAAATACTAGGTGGTAACCACTTTGGCTTTTTGTTGTACTTCCTAGCATATCCAATAATATCCTTAAGCCGGGTGGCACCTTGTACTCAAAGTTACGCCGTGTGTAGATTTCATTATTTGGATGCCAGTAGTAGCATTTCTGTAACAAAGTTCAAGTATATTAATAAACAGATGGAACAATTTAATGGCGACATTCAAATTCATTGTACAGAAAACCAACCTTGAACTTATTAAACCATATGTCTCGCTGGGACTGTAGAACCTCCCACCATGTGGTCGAAGGACATGGGTACTTACCTGCAAAGTTTTCAATAATTTTCTGAACTACACCCTGGTATGGAATAAAACTAAACACCAAAAAAAAAATCGTTAAAATTAATGAACATGAAGAAATTTATAATGAACTTACGTATCACCGTCAGGTTGCAAATAAATCTTATTATTTGTGCTTGCAGCCTCCCTATCAGGTGTAAGATTTTATCTATCTCTTCCTGCCCCTTCATTTTGGACTGAGGGGCTTGGCACTTCTAGACTAACCAACAATCTGATTACTGTTATAGTGTGGGGTAATAGTGCCAAACTGTTGATAAACTAATGGAACAGCGGAAGTGCCACCGATGTAAGGATTATTGGGTTGGATAGGTGTATTATCACGTGTACTTCACATGAAATGCATCGCGTGTGGCTGGTCCATACCTATACCAAAGAAAGGTGACTGCATATATGGCCGCTCGTTAATGCTACCAAAATAATTTCCAAACGGCTAGGTTGAGTTAAGAAAACCTCCAAACATTCCACTAAAGGTGTTTGTTTCATTGTTTTCAGCTCAATCATTCTGTGGGGTCATTTGTGATGCTCCTCTACCCGCACCGCTCCTAACATTTCAACCTCGACCACGTCCACCATTTGCTCTAGACATCTAACAAATAAGAACAACGTCGACACAAATTACAGCGGTGCAAACATTGATAGTATTCTCAATTGAAAATTATAGTAAACAAAGAAACTTTCAACAACTGAATTAGAATAAATGTGTCAAACACATACAATTGTTTTTCCTACCTTGCAATTAAAAATAAAGTATGCACACATGCATAAACATCCTTGTCATTGGAAGATTAAATCAACCATTTTGGGACACATCGTCATCGTCTTCATCATCACTTTACAATGTCATATCTCCTTCATTATCATCATCAGTGTCTTCACGTTCATCTTCCCTTTCACCTTCTTCGTCCTCTTCATAGTCATCATCATCATGTTCACCATCCCCATCATGATCATCACCCCAATCATATCCATCAATATCATCAGCTTGTGCAGTTTCATCAACTAATGTTGTGGCTATTTCGTCATCTACATTCATGGTTGTCATTCCTAACTATTTATAGGCAAGCTCTAAATTATCCTTATCTTTAGGGGCACCGCGAAGTTTGTTTGGTATAGCTACCCACCAATTCACTTTTCCTAGTATCCCCTCAGGGTACTTAAGGTATACCACTTAGATTGTAATATCAGCAAATATAAAAGGGTCAAACTTTCTGTAACACCGGTTATGATTAACCTCAGGATAAAGGGTAAATTTAGGATAATGTAGCCCTTGAGGAACATCCGGGTCAAACCACTCACAATTGAAAAGTGCACATTTTTTAATTGATTTACTCGTGAATTCAACACGAATAATTTCATGACGTATGCCATAATAATCCCCTGATACTTCATCACCTTCGCCTACTCCTTTGACACACATATCACAGTTATACGTAGGTTTACCTTCATTCCTAGCCTTAGTATGAAAACGAAAACCATTCACTTTATACCCAGAAAAACATTCCACTACCATAATAGGTCTGTGAGATAAGTTCACCAAAACATTTTACCTCTCATGTGACGACGAGCAACACGATACTTCAGCTCAGTAAGATATCTTTTTCCTCAATTTTTAAATGGAGTGCCCTTGCGACTGAACACCGAAAGAGTTGGCGTTTGTGGTTTAGATTGTCACATACTCTCCTTACACCCAATTCTTGGTGATGTACCTGCCAAGGGTCTAGGCTAATACTCAAATTAAGAGTGAAACCTTATAATCCAAAGGTAGATACAATCAAGGGAAAACCAAGGAAAGTGGACACATAATATGATGGTTGTGAAGCATCAAACATGTGAGGGAGGAATGGAACTTAGAATCAAGGGATTCTAAGTGAAAATCAAAGGAAGTTTGATGTACTTTGATGTATATCTCAAAGGGTGAGTGGAACCAAGTTACAAGCTACCAAGAATATGAAGCAATCAAGTGAAAACCACACGGATTAGGTGTGGCACGGTCGTGCCTTTAGGCACGGGCAGGCCGTGCCACTTTTCTGGTTTGTGACACCATGTTTCTCACTTTTGCATGGTTGAGTATGGTTTGAGGTTTGTGATGGAAGCTAGACTATTAGAGGTAGTCTAAGCCTTGAATAAGCATGGGGATGGATATGTGAGTGGCTTGTAAATGAGAGAAAGTGGGAGAGAAGCAAAGTTAAGATTCACTAACTCCAAATTAAAGCTAGCAAACTCACTTTAGCTCTCTTTGAATCCTTGAGTATAACACCAAATGAGATAGAACTAAACTTGAAGAATGGATACAGAAACACCACCAAGCTCAAGTTTAGGGCCCTTAAACTATGATTAAGATACAGATATCACCACTTAATCAAGTTTAAGACTTCACTTGAACACCACCTTAATCGGCCAAAATTAAGGATAAGCAAGCTAAGTGTTTGGAGTGTGCCTAAGCACCGAAAGCACAATGCTCTCAACTTTGAGTTTGATTCAAATCTGGTACATGTTACAAGGGGGGCCCGTGTGCCTTTAAATAAGCAAGCTAGCAGCCATACAAGCACACACCTCACCTTTCCCTCCTAAGGAGGAAAGGTATTAAGAGCTAAACAAGCTGATTTGTGCTAATCTAAAATACAAGCTTGCTTAAACTAGTCTAATACATTCTAAACATGAAGTAAAACATTATTAATACTTATTATACATTAATCTACTCATAAACAAAGCTTAAACATGCTGATTTGCTTGCTGAATTCCTATTGGACAGCCGTAAAGTGCCTTCCCCTTTTCGGCTCACCAATCAGATTGCATGGTGCTGTTTTCTCCTTTGTTTTCTCATTGGTTCACACATTTCAAAGCCTTCTCAGCAGCAAATTATTGTGTTTCTAGCAAGCCTTGGACGTGATGTGATGTAGGCAAGCAACCAAGCAGCTAGGAAAACCCACTTGAGAAGGAAAAACACCTCATGCTTAAACCGGGTTGTGCTGGCAGAATGCAGGGTCTGATTGCAGGCCACGTTTCCCAGGGCAAACGTGGTCATAACTTGTCTTGCCACACATGGTTGGAAAGCTTAAGAAGTCCTCCAACAGCTCCAAGTGGAATTACTCAATTTGGAGTTCATTTGCCTGATGAAAATATCAAAATGGCTAGGCTGGTCTGAACTGAGTCTCAGTCTGCACGGTTTGGAAGATTGACCTGGTTCTTCATCTTTCACTTGACTTAACTTGCTTTTATCACTTGGACCATATAGCTAACATCTTGGGGACCCAAAATATGTAAAAATACAAGACTTATACCAAAATATAGCTTAAGAAATGAAAAGAACAAAACCGGATACTTTCTGACCCTGCTGGACAGTTTGTATATCTTGGGTTTATTAGCTAATTTGAGAGGGCAAATGAAGTCCAAATGGGATGAAACTTTTTTTGTTGCAAAGCTAACTTCTTGAACTTTAATCCCAATGCAAAATATTAGACTTAAACCTTAAAAGGTTTGACATAATTAACCTCTCAAAACCGGGTTTGCTGCTGAAAACAAACCTGACCTGCTGTTTTAGGTCCTTAAACAAAACAAGGATGAATTATTCACCCTTTAATCACCAAAATGAAATTACCTAGCTTGATTTGATTTTTTAAATCAAAGGACATGGAGGGATCTCCATCATCCTCCCCTTGTTAAAAAGATTTGTCCTCAAATCAATTTAGGTAATTACCTCCTCTTCTTGATTCATTGTATGGCTGAAACAAAATCAACCATTCGAATAACTTGCCTTTGCTCTTGGAGGCTCTCTTCTCGTCAAGTCCCTTGCTGATTTGGATGTTGTATATGGGGGACTCTTTGAACATGTCATAAACCACTTCCTCACTTGCTCTTAATTCAAGATTAGGAGTTGTAAGTAATGGCTTTGAATGCTTTTGACAGAAGGTTTGTTTGAGTGCTTTGGGTGGGGGTGGAGTGGGTGAAAGTTTTGATGGTTCACCAAAAGGAATGAAAAGATGGTTAGGATGGTTCTTGTCTTTTGGTGGATGGTGGGTGACTAAGGTGAGTATTTCACCTTCTTCCGCCTCAAGCTTTTTCTCTTCAAATGTATTCCCATCTTTCTCTTCTCGATCCTCCTTTTCTTCCTCCTTGATTTCCTCTTGTTCATCTTCATGTTCATCAAACTTGGGAGGTAAGTTGATGGTAACCTCATTAACTTTGTGACTTTGATCTATCTCTGGTGAAACAAAGGGCTGATTGGATTTTCTTCTTTCTTCAAACCAGAGGGCGAGTAGATCAAGTTCTCTTTCTTGCTGTTGCATTTCCCAGTTTATTTCTTGTGTTCTGAGGTCAAATGCTTCAAGCTCTTTTTGTAGTTTGAGGATTTTTCTAAGGGACATATCTTTCCCAATTCTCATTGCGAAAGTGGGTGTTTTGAGGGAATGAATTTGGATTTGTGTTTTGAGGAGCTTTGGGCGTGTGGATGGTGTGGGTTTCAGGCCAAGTTCTGAACTTGCTCTGATACCAAATATGATGTACCTGCCGAGGGTCTAGGCTAATACTCAAATTAAGAGTGAAAGCTTACAAACCAAAGGGAGATACAATCAAGGGAAAACCAAGGAAAGTGGACACATAATATGATGGTTGTGAAACAAACATGTGAGGGAGGAATGGAACTTAGAATCAAGGGATTCTAAGTGAAAATCAAAAGGGAGTTTGATGTAATTTGATGTATATCACAAGGGATGAATGGGACCAAGTTACAAGCTACCAAGAATATGAAGCAACCAAGTGAAAACCACACGATTAGGTGTGGCACGGTCGTGCCTTTAGGCACGGGCAGGCCGTGCCACTTTTCTGGTTTGTGACACCATGTTTCTCACTTTTGCACGGTTGAAGTATGGTTTGAGGTTTGTGATGGAAGCTAGACTATTAGAGGTAGTCTAAGCCTTGAATAAGCATGGGGATGGATATGTGAGTGGCTTGTAAATGAGAGAAAGTGGGAGAGAAGCAAAGTTAAGATTCACTAACTCCAAATTAAAGCTAGCAAACTCACTTTAGCTCTCTTTGAATCCTTGAGTATAACACCAAATGAGATAGAACTAAACTTGAAGAATGGATACAGAAACACCACCAAGCTCAATTTTAGGGCCCTTAAACTATGATTAAGATACAGATATCACCACTTAATCAAGTTTAAGACTTCACTTGAACACCACCTTAATCGGCCAAAATTAAGGATAAGCAAGCTAAGTGTTTGGAGTGTGCCTAAGCACCGAAAGCACAATGCTCTCAACTTTGAGTTTGATTCAAATCTGGTATCTGTTACAAGGGGGGGCCGTGTGCCTTTAAATAAGCAAGCTAGCAGCCACACAAGCACACACCTCACCTTTCCCTCCTAAGGAGGAAAGGTATTAAGAGCTAAACAAGCTGATTTGTGCTAATCTAAAATACAAGCTTGCTTAAACTAGTCTAATACATTCTAAACATGAAGTAAAACATTATTAATACTTATTATACATTAATCTACTCATAAACAAAGCTTAAACATGCTTGATTTGCTTGCTGAATTCCTATTGGACAGCCGTAAAGTGCCTTCCCCTTTTCGGCTCACCAATCAGATTGCATGGTGCTGTTTTCTCCTTTGTTTTCTCATTGGTTCACACGTTTCAAAGCCTTCTCAGCAGCAAATTATTGTGTTTCTAGCAAGCCTTGGACGTGGTGTGATGTAGGCAAGCAACCAAGCAGCTAGGAAAACCCACTTGAGAAGGAAAAACACCTCATGCTTAAACCGGGTTGTGCTGGCAGAATGCAGGGTCTGATTGCAGGCCACGTTTCCCAGGGCAAACGTGGTCATAACTTGTCTTGCCACACATGGTTGGAAAGCTTAAGAAGTCCTCTAACAGCTCCAAGTGGAATTACTCAATTTGGAGTTCATTTTCCTGATGAAAATATCAAAATGGCTAGGCTGGTCTGAACTGAGTCTCAGTCTGCACGGTTTGGAAGATTGACCTGGTTCTTCATCTTCCACTTGACTTAACTTGCTTTTATCACTTGGACCACATAGCTAACATCTTGGGGACCCAAAATATGTAAAAATACAAGACTTATACCAAAATATAGCTTAAGAAATGAAAAGAACAAAACCGGATACATTCTGACCCTGCTGGACAGTTTGTATATCTTGGGTTTATTAGCTAATTTGAGAGGGCAAATGAAGTCCAAATGGGATGAAACTTTTTTTGTTGCAAAGCTGATTTCTTGAACTTTAATCCCAATGCAAAATATTGGACTTAAACCTTAAAGGGTTTGACGTAATTAACCTCTCAAAACCGGGTTTGCTGCTGAAAACAAGCCTGACCTGCTGTTTTAGGTCCTTAAACAAAACAAGGATGAATTATTCACCCTTTAATCACCAAAATGAAATTACCTAGCTTGATTTGATTTTTTAAATCAAAGGGCATGGAGGGATCTCCATCACTTGGGCAATGTAAGTTTGACTGAAAATAATACTTGGCAAAATGTTTAATCTCAAATGCTAAGTAGGCCTGAACCATGGATGCCTCTACACAAGCTTTGTTCTTTGCCGTATGCTTCATCCAGCCAAAATACGTCTCAAAAGGATACATCCATCGATATTGAATAAGACCACCTAACAAAGCTTCTTCTGCTAAATGAATGGGCAAATGTTCCATGACATTCCAAAATCCAGGAGGGAAAACTACCTCCAATTTACAAAGAATCATCACAATGTTCTTATTCATCGCTTCAAGCATGCTAACATGTAACTCACTGGAGCATAGGTTTCTAAAGAATTCACTCAACTCGACCAAGGATTCCAAAACATCTTCTGAAAGAGCAGCAAAGGCTATTACAAGAAGATTCTCTAAAAACACATGATGATCATAACTTTTCATATTTTGAAACTTTGTATTAGATGGATCAACTTAATTTCCCACATTGGAACAATAACCATTAGGCACATGAACCTCCCGTAACCATTGGCAAATAGACCTCTTTTGAGTTAACAAGAGTGCAAACTTGGCTTTTGGCTTACACAATCTATCAGTGGACCCTCTCGTAACTAAGTTCAACTCTTGTCTAAGAATAGACATATCCATTCTTGTTTTGATATCATCCTTTGTTTTTCCCGGAACATCCATCACTGTGTTTATAATATTTTCACTAAAATTTTTCCAATGTGCATAGGTCATGCTTTAGCAGTTGATGCTTCCAATAAGGCAACTCCCAAAAAATACTTTGCTTTGTCCAGTTATGTGTATGCTCTTCCCTTTACAAAAAGCAACTTTGTTAGCTCTAAAACAATGATTCCAAGACAAGAACCGACGATAGCAATCGAACCAAGATGGCTTTCGTCCATGCTGTAACTGGAAGACACAATTTTGGTGCATGCAAACTAGACATGCTAACAACCCATGAGTACTTCAATCGGACAACATATCATAGGCGGGAAAATCATTGATTATCCACATTAATGCAGCATGAAATCTAAAAATTTTCCCGCATGAAATATCAAATATGTCCACCACAATATCCCATAGCATTTTCAACTCATGAACTAAGGGTTGCAAGTACACATCAATTTTGTTCTTCGGATTCATTGGACCCGGAATAAGACAACTTAAAAACATGTATGGAGTGGTCACACACATATCTGGAGGCAAGTTAGAAGGTGTAATAATAATTGGCCACACAACATCATCTTCCAGATAGTGAAAATGGTGTGAATCCATCAGCATATAGACCTAACCTCACATTCCGAGTCTCTGGTGCAAAATTTGAATACTTTTGGTCAAAATACTTCCATAATTGTCCATCCGACGGATGCCGGAGAACACCCGGTCCTTTGCGGTGCTCATAATGCCATCTCATGTGGGCGGCAGTACTTTTTGAGGCATACAGTGTTTGCAATCTTGGGATTAAAGGTAGGTAGTGCACTCTGGCACATAAAACCTCCTTATGTCCTCGTTGGTTGGAATTCTTTGGTAATCATCTTGCATATCCACAAAATTTGGATGCAGACATAACCTCATCATGTTTATAATAAATCATGCAACCATTCAGACAAAAATCAATTTCCTGAATATCCATGCCTAAATTTCTCACTTTTCTCAGCTACTGATGGTAATTTTTTGGAATGCAACTTTTAGGAAGGCATGTATCTTTCATCAGACCAACAATTTTGTTGAAACAACATTAAGACATGTTGTGGCCTGATTGAATATTAAGTAGCCTCATAGACGTTTCTAGTTCAGTTATGTTACACCCTTCATATGTGGGTCTTTGGGCAGATTCAAGCATAGTGTAAAATGCCTGAGGGTTTACATCATACGAGCTACTCATGTTCATTTCATTAGCTTGGAAAGCAGCGTGAAGCATGTTCTCCATATGATTATGACCATTGTGATCATAATCATAGTTCATAGATTGTGAACTACTTACACCCCCAACTTCTGAATTATCTTCTTCCCCATGACTTGTCCAATACCAATAATTCTTCATGAACCCACTTCTATATAAATGAGACTTCACAACATCATGTATAAAATATTGCATAGTCTTGCACTTCACACATGGACATCTATAAACTCCATTAATTCTATGCTCTTCCTGATTTTACGCAAATTCATCAAACATATTTACTCCCATCAACCATTCATTTCTAAGCCCATGTCCATCAGGATTTCTCCTCGTATACATCCATTGACGATACAACGGCCCATCCATATATTGCTAATCTGGTTGCCTTAATTGTTATATATATTACAATTAATTTCAATAAATACTTGTAGAAATTAATTTAACCAATGGCCAATGAATTATTGTAATACATCATACAATTCAATATTTGAAAAAGAATAATGAACTTATGTATGAATATTAACATAATTTTGAAGCACATAACTAATTATAGATAAAGATAATAAAAAAATCTGTTTTAATTGACCAAAAATAACGTCGAGCTTGTGACAGGAACATAAACAATTGCGATTTTTTTTTATTGTTCAACATTATTTCTTTCTTTTACCCATTTAAAATACATAACAAATAAGCCATAACTGTCACCATTTGCCAAAACAAATATTTCTCTTTCAAGATACGGCCATTTAAATCAAAAATTACTTGTACAAATAAAATTTTAATAACATTTTTGTTCTATAATCCATAACTACATACAACTATTTCATTTATCCAAATCAACATACATTGCAAATTAAATTAAAGATTAAATTATTTACTATAAATTTTACATTCACTAATGACACCAATAAAAAAAAAATTACATTCATATTTAGTTCACATTTTATATTCCCATATTCCGAAAATAAATTTTCACAAAAACCTAAAATATAACAATGTAACTAAACATACATGCTACAAAAAAATAAATTTAACATAACGATTCTATTTATCAAAATAAACCTAATTAACAATCAAACGCAAATTAAACTATTTATTTCACACTTCATCCAAATAAACAAGTCCCAAAAAAATACTATTAACCAAAAAATAAAATAACATACTTAACAAATCAAACAAATCATACAAAAATTAAATATACCTCAAAAAAACATATACTTCACATACTTACCAAAAATTAATATATACAACAAATCAAACAAAAAATAAACATACTTAACAAACTTAAGTCATTTACCAAAACAAAACACATTGTACATGCTTAACATTCTTCAATATTTTGTAATAATTATATAATTTTTATAAATATACATACTTAATATATTTCATTCTGCTTATCTAAATAAATATACTTCACAAAACAAATAAAAAATTAGCATTCTTCACATCCATGTTTTTCATATCCATATTTTACCAAACAAAATAAATTAAATAAACTATCCAAATATGCTTCAAAATTAAATTTCACAAAATTTTACAACAAATACCAAATCAATATAATTTCAAAACACAACAATTCCACTAATCTTTAAATACCCGAAAAATAATTGGACTACCAGCGAAATGGGCAGTGGCGGCAAAGGAACGAGCGGCGGCGGTGGCGGCAACTCTTCAACCCATTCATAACAAATCAACCACCATAAAAAGCACCAATTAACTCAAAAATTTCAATTTTAAAGAACAACTTAACTAAAAATAAATGATTTACCGGTGAATTATAAACGACGGCAACTTCCTCTTCCGGTCACCAGCCACCGGAAACCATGGATCTTCCTCTTTCTCTCTCTTCGCTGCTCCCTCTCTCTCTCTCTTCGCAGCGCTCTCTCTCTCTCTCTCTCTCTTCACGGCTAACTTGAACTCAACGGGATGCCCATACCGAAACATAAAAACCAGATCTGGAATTTTTTGGAAACGTGCAGAAATTTCCTACAGAAATACCATTGGATTGTAACGGAAAATTGAATTTTCGAAGGAATTTCATCGAAATTTTCGACGGAAACATAATTCGTCAGAATTTCCTTCGGAAATTCAAATTTCCATCGGATTCCGATGGTTTTTCCGTCGGAAATTTTGCTCTGTTCCATCAAATGCCAAGGCCGTCACTTTTTTCACCGGAATTAGACACCGTTTTTGTAGTGAGTGAACAAAGGTTGTCAATTTGCTTGAATTGTTCATGTGAATTGCTTGTTTTAAATAATGCTGAAATGAGGGTATGAACACATTGTTGTTTTTGGGATGTTGGTTTTTACATGAGTAAAGTGTTTGATGAAATTGGAAGTGGGAAGACGATTATATTAGTTATGTGGCTATGGAGGTGGGTGAAACAATATGCTTAGTTAAGGAATAGGTGTGAATTGTTTGATTATGTTATATCTAATTTGTGTTGATTATGAGTGTGGGGTGGAGAAAAATGGAACACTTGATATAATTAAATATGAAAACAGGATGCAAGTGGTCATGGACCTAAGAGCTAATTAGGTTAAATGTATAAATTTAATGGAAGAGTATGTCTAAGAGAAAGAGACTAAGATTAGGCTAGATTATGAAAGCAAGTCATGATTATTTGCCTACTAAGATTGAATATAAGTACTTGAATTGGTCTAAGTAGGATGATGAGGTACCTCTAATTGATTTAGATTGTAAATTGGGTTATTAACTAAATGGCTTGAATTAATTAACAATAGACAGACAAACGAGGGGGGTCTAATAGAGATGTTTACGGAGACGAGATATTTCCATAAAGTGGAAATTACCATTTGAGGGAATTTCCCAATTTACTTGTTTCAAAATCAAACACCCTAAGAAGAGAAAAGAGAAGAATGGTGAGCTTACTAGTGTATCAAGACTTACTAAATAAAATAAAATATATCAAAGTCCACTATAATCCATAAGAATTTGTTGATGTATATGTGGGTGGTAAGTGAACCAAATCAAACTCAAATAAACCCAAATAAGAATTGAACCGAAGTAAAGAGAAAATGGAAGGTTGATTGAGATGGAATGAAAATAATAACAAAAAAGAACAAAGGATAAACAAGACCTTGCCCTTGAGATAATCCTTCGCGGAGCCACTCAAGGGCTTGATCTTGGGCAAATCCTCTCGTCTTCACCAAGGAATCACTCCAACTGGAAAAGAAAAGAGAACCTAAAATACCACTTGAACTTGCCAAAATTCAAGATATAGAACTAGGGATTTTTTTTTGGACACAAATGAGAATCACTCTCAAGGTGTTTGTACTACTCTTGGAAAAGCTTACAACTCTGAATTAAGAAACACTCACACCCCCACTATATATAGGCAAAACAAGACAAGCAAAAGACACAAACTCCTAACAATTTAAAGCTAGAAAATTGAAAAGACTTAGGAAAAATAAAAAGACACAACTTAAAGGAATGGGGGAGGTTACAATGAACATTCTAGACTTCTTATCAGCTGAAGAAATCCATCCAAGTCGTGCATGATGTCAGCAAGGTGATGTCATGTAACCTATGTCTCTTCACTTGCCCAGCATTAACTCCATGCAGCAGCCTTCACTTCAACTGAGCATTTCTCTCAGCTCACACGTCCAAATAAGGTGATTTTGGGCTTGTTGGAAAGCCCTGGAAATCTATTTTCCAGAATGGGCTCATTTGCTCAATTTGGATAAGTAGATAAAAAGTTATGGCCCGAATATTACACCTATATCAAAACTGGACTGGAACAGGACATGTCTTCTTTGAGTAATATTTAGCCCAACCAAATGACGTCCAAATTAAACATAATTGGGCTTGTTTGAAAGCTGAGATCTCAAACGTCAAAACCATATGGAGCTTCAAGTTGTGAGACCACTTTAGTTAGGCCAAAAGTGCACACAAAAATTGGAAAATTTCGGGATGAAGGCGGCATTACCTCTTTGGGCATGAACGCCAATTTCCGGCAAAGTTTTGCAACTTCTTTGACTTCTTGAAGCTTGATTGGGTCTTCCTTGGGCTGGGCTTGATGGTCTTTGGGCCGTTCATGATGGTCTCCATCATTGAAATGCAAGGTACACTTGATCCCCATTTGGAAAACCCGTTTGGAAAAGACACTTTGACGTTCAAATAGAACTCCATAAAATGTTTTTTGTCATGAAATTCAAATATTGGAACCAAAGAGGACCTTGCCATGCATGAACTTGTTTGAAACTTACCTCCCTTGAAGTTGAGTTTAAAGAATGAAAATGATCCCCTTGAAAATACACATCAATCCCTCTCTCTTCGAAAAGAATTGTCCTCAATTCTTGTTGTGAATGAGGGCATTCTTCTTGACTCAAGAGTTCCTCAATTCCTTCAACAATCCCACATAGCTCCAAATCGAACACTTGGAGTTCTTCAATTTCAAGCTCATCAAATCTTGGAGGTAGGTCACAATTCACCTCATGGTTTTCATGACATCCTTCTTTAAAGATCAAGGGTTCTCCATGTTTGCCTTCCTTATCTATCCCTGTTGGTTGCCCCTCACTTGTGTTTCCCATTTGTCCCCCCATGGTTATAAGTTTGGTTAGTTCAGATTCTAATTGTGGGGATAATGGAACAATGAAATTGTCATAACAAGGATCAAAGTGAGCAACACATGCTATTCCCTTATCTAAATGGTGATCTAGCACAAGTGGCGAAGGACATGAATAGTCTTCTTGTCCCTCAAGTTCAAAGGTCTCATCATCACCATGGTTATCAAAAACAAGAGGTAGGTCAACTAGGCTTGAAGCTTCCTCCCCAAGGATCTTTTCATCTTTGTAGGGGTTAGGTTTCTCCAAACAAAGGAAGGAAGTAGAGTTAGAGATACAAGCACTTATGGGATTCCCCTTGTTGAAATGGAGGTTTTTAGAAGAGGATTTAAAGTCGTTTACCTCAAAGGAAAGAAAAGGATGCTTGTGTAAGTAAGAGGTTGGAGCGAAAGTATCCATTAGTTTACCTCTTAACTTAACCCATGTTGTGATCTTACTTTTCCCTCTCTTCTTCCTCTTATACTTGTACTTTTCCCACCATTCAAGCGCATGGCCTCGGAGCTTCTTGATACCCACCTTAAACTTCTCTTGCTCGTCAATATTGTAGCGAGTGAAGACTTGATCCACTTTGAAAATCCAGTAAGGGAAATCTTCTTTTTGGCCACGAAACTTTGGAGTTTCAAGGATGACCATCTCCTTTTCAATCAAAGCAATCTCTTTTCTCAAGTTCCCAAGAGAAATCATGATGGATGAATGCTTAAGGTTTCTTTGTGGGTTATGTGTTTAGGCTAGAAAAAGGCTGTTTTGGAGAAGAGGAGGGAGGGCACGGTCGTGCAATGAGGCACTGGGGAACCGTGCGAAATTTCTGGCCTGTGGACACTGGATGTTCACGGTTTTTTTTTTTTTTAAATGTATTTGGGTGTGATGTGTGTCACTTTAAAACCTTTGCTCTGATACCAATTGATGTATATGTGGGTGGTAAGTGAACCAAATCAAACTGAAATAAACCCAAATAAGAATTGAACCGAAGTAAAGAGAAAATGGAAGGTTGATTGAGATGGAATGAAAATAATAACAAAAAAAGAACAAAGGATAAACAAGACCTTGCACTTGAGATAATCCTTCGCGGAGCCACTCAAGGGCTTGATCTTGGGCAAATCCTCTCATCTTCATCAAGGAATCACTCCAATTGGAAAAGAAAAGAGAACCTAGAACACCACTTGAACTTGCCAAAATTCAAGATATAGAACTAGGGATTTTTTTTTGGGACACAAATGAGAATCACTCTCAAGGTGTTTGTACTACTCTTGGAAAAGCTTACCACTCTGAATTGATAAACACTTCACACCCCCACTATATATAGGCAACAACAAGACAAGCAAAAGACACAAACTCCTAACAATTTAAAGTTAGAAAATTGAAAAGACTTAGGAAAAATAAAAAGACACAACTTAAAGGGATGGGGGAGGTTACAATGAACATTCTAGACTTCCTATCAGCTGAAGAAATCCATCCAAGTCGTGCATGATGTCAGCAAGGTGATGTTATGTAACCTATGTCTCTTCACTTGCCCAGCATTAACTCCATGCAGCAGCCTTCACTTCAACTGAGCATTTCTCTCAGCTCACACGTCCAAATAAGGTGCTTTTGGGCTTGTTGGAAATCCCTGGAAATCTATTTTCCAGAATGGGCTCATTTGCTCAATTTGAATAAGTAGATAAAAAGTTATGGCTCGAATATTACACCTATATCAGAACTGGACTGGAACAGGACATGTCTTCTTTGAGTAATATTTAGCCCAACCAAATGACGTCCAAATTAAACATAATTGGGCTTGTTTGAAAGCTGAGATCTCAAACATCAAAACCATGTGGAGCCTCAAGTTGTGGGACCACTTTAGTTAGGCCAAAAGTGCACACAAAAATCGGGAAATTTTGGGATGAAGGCGGCATTACCTCTTCGGGCATGAACGCCAATTTTCGGCAAAGTTTTGCAACTTCTTTGACTTCTTGAAGCTTGAGTGAGTCCTCCTTGGGCTGAGCTTGATGGTCCTTGGGCTTATCATGATGGTCTCCATCATTATTGAAATGCAAGGTACTCTTGATCCCCATTTGGAAAACCCGTTTGGAAAAGGCACTTTGAAGTTCAAATAAAACTCCATAACGTGTCTTTTGTTATGAAATTCAAATATTGGAACTAAAGAAGGGCCTTGCCATGCATGAATTTGTATGGAGCTTTCCTCCCATGAAGTTGAGTTGAAAGAATGAAAATGATACCCTTGAAAATATACATCATTTGTCTAGCAAGATCTAAAACTTCTATGAGTTTATTCCCACAAAGCCTTATGGAATTTATTCCCGAGAAAGGGGCATGAAGATCAACTTGATTTAGAAACACATTAAGTGTCAAAGGTACGTTACTGCTCGTACCCTTCAAATACATTTTAAATTTACGTTTACTAACGTTAACAAGTTTTGTTCGGCCATTGTGTTAGAGTATAAAATGGGTATTGTCCCAAATTGATAAAATTCAAAGAATACGATAATGGGTGTTGTCCCACATTGATGAAATTAAAGGGCTTGAGCATGTATATAAACTTGTGAGTTACTCCAATTATTGCCAATTAGTTTTGGGTTGAAACCTCATTTGAGCTTGTATACAAGACTTGTTTGTTTAAAGCCTAATTGTATTAAAAAAATATTTAATATGGTATCAGAGCGGGTTCCTCATTCTTGATTTGCCACCATCCCTATTTGATTAAAATTATGTGCACATGTTGGGCCTTGTTAATAACCCACACGTGATGGGGCATGTTGGAGTATAAAGTGGTATTGTCCCAAATTGATAAAATTCAAAGAATACGATAGTGGGTGTTGTCCCACATTGATGAAATTAAAGGGCTTGAGCATATATATAAACTTATGAGTTACTCCAATTATTGCTAATTGATTTTGGGTTGAAACCTCATTTGAGCTTGTATACAAGACTCGTTTGTTTAAAGCCTAATTGTATTAAAAAAATATTTAACATGGTATCAGAGCGGGTTCCTCAATCTTGATTTGCCACCGTCCCTGTTTGATTAAAATTGTTTGCACATATTGGGCCTTGTTAATAACCTACACATGAGGGGGCATGTTGAAGTATAAAGTGGTATTGTCCCAAATTGATAAAATTCAAAAAATACCATAGTGGCTGTTATCCCACATTGATGAAATTAAAGGGCTTGAGCATGTATATAAGTGTTGAGTTTGTGAGTATACAACCACAAGAGGGGGGTAAATTGTGGTGTCTGATTTTCGCGTTGTAAATAACAAACACCCTCACAGAGGTTGTTCTCAAATGACAAACACCCTGATAGCTTGTTTGCACGGGGTGTTCTCAAATATTGCAGATGCAAAAATCACCAAGATAAATGCGGAAAATAAAGCACACACAATTTTTACGTGGAAAACACCTCTAGCCCAACTGAGGTGTGAAAAACCACGACCTACCTCGTGTAGGATTTAACCACTTTCACTAACGGGCTTCACACGTTACAAATGTAACACACCTTGTTACAACTTGCAACCACGTAACCTTCTTCCCAAAGACAGGTTACACCACATCCAACCTTCGCAAGATTAGACACGTCCAAGTCCACAGGACTAGGACACACTCACTCACTTTTCTGATCCAAGATCAGGGTTATAAACACCTTACAGGGGGTGCTTCTCACTAAGCAGATGTAAGGTACAATGAAGATCCTATTATGCCAATGGTTTGAAAACTCAAATCAAACACAGCTTGTCACGGTTTTGCTTTTCAGAATGAAGCTCAAGAATTTTAATGTGAAAACCGAGTTTCCTGATTTTTTCCAGATTTTTCAGAAAGCTGTGTTGCTTCTCTTTTTCAGTCTGAGTTTTTTCTATCTGCTTCTTGGCTTCTCTATGGGAGAGAAAAGCTGCGGTTTTTAAACACAAGGTCCAACGGTCAAAAACCAAAGAATCAGCTAAGTATGGAAAATGATTTGCAAACAAAATATATTCTCCAACGCTAATGATGAATTTATCCCAAAATATAAGGGATTTTGTTATCTTAAAAGATAACCCTTATCTTCCCATAGCCGTGAAGAGGTTTAAAGAGATTTTCAGCTTTTACCAAATCCGAAAATATAGTCATAGGAATCTTTTGATTTGGCAAATCTCCCAAACCTATTTTCGCAAATCTCCATAATATTTTCAAGAACTATCCTCTCCAGAAAAATAGCAATTTTGAAATTCAAAGAAAGTATTCTAGAGATCTTGGCCAACCAAAATGAATTTTCAAAAATAATCGGGTATGGCCACTGCAGTTCAGAAACACCCTAGGCACCCTGTTTGCAGGGTTGTTCGCAACTGGTGTTCTGAAGCACTTAGCGCAAATACTGATTCAAGAGGTGTTTAAAATGACGTTTTCAATATTGGCATATTAACAAGAGTCTAAATAAATAAAACCTATATACCCAAGACTTCTTGTTTTGAACCAGTCATCTTGTCCGAGATTTGTAGAGCTGCTGTGAACACCAAGGCCACCTTGTTTGCTGGGGTTGTTCTTTGCATTGCTAGAGTTCAGGAACACGCTTTACAATCAACTGTCGAGATGGTGTTCTTGACTTAATATAGAATCACCAAGTAAAACCTGTCTAGAAGACTTGTTCTCACATGTAGCAAACCAGTTAATACAATAAAGATCACAAACACCAGTTAGGCCTGTTTGGAGATCGTGTTCGGAGCAACATTACTTGGACAAATTTTTACACTTGGATTTGTTATCATCAAAACTAAATATAATCAACAAATTCCCCCTTTTTGATGATGACAAACCAAGTGACCATATTGACAAAATTTAAACGCGCTTAACAACGTTTAATGCTGATAGGGATCTGCTGATGGGATCCTCTAGGTGCTAGGTCATATCTGGGATCCTCTAGGTGCTAGGTCATATCTGTCCATATGGTCTTATTCCCCTTTTGGCATCATTAAAAAGCATAAGCAACAGGAGTAATGCAAGAAAAGCAATATAGAGCATAAGGTGCAAGTAGCATTAATAAAGGGATATTGCATTAAAAACATTACAATGCCAAAAAACTGAGATGAGAGGAAACAAGAGAACAGCCTAGAGAATCAGGGAGCAGGGGGTGGTTTCGTTTGCAGAGGAGGGATGCTAGGGGCAAGAGTGGAGAGAAGTGCAAGCAAATCTTCATGGCGTTTGGCCGAGAGAGCTCGTTCCTCAGCAAGAGCAGCCCTGACAGCTAAGAGCTCATCCTTGAGGCGAGCATTGTCCTCAAGAACAGCCTCAACCTTGAAGGAAGGTTGCCCAGAAACAGGTGGTCGAGGTGGTCGACGACCCTATTTGGAGACTGACCCTTCGCCAACCTCATAGCCACACCCTAGCAGAGTGTCAATCCCAATCTCATCAATGATTTGGGCCGCCACTCTTCGTGTGAGCACTATCCCAAAGTGCTCAAGCACCCTTGTCAACAGAAACCCATAGCCAAGATCATGTGCCCGGGTGGTGTTCGCAATTCGCTCTATGTGGCGAATCATGATTGCAGGGAGGTTTACTGGTTCCTCCCGATCCAGTAGGTCCACCAGACATTGATCGAGGGCATCTGCTGAGTTTCGCCCTTGACCTCGCGGAATTATGTTCTTGATGGTGAATATAAACAGTAGTTGGTGCAGGGAGGTCATTTCACCCTTCTTAACCGAGAGGGGTGTTCTCAGGCCCTGTTTTGACTAAGGCGTTTGGACACCTCTAAGAGCCTGGCTGTTTCCAGGGCAGTTTTGTCTTCCCTCACATACACAGCAAATCCACGAGAATGGATGCCTAGAATATCACCAAGGGTGGCTGCATCAAAGGAGAAATGGCACTCATTGACAGCACTTGTCACCACCCCATTTGTGACAGAGCAGTTGGCATAGAATTCAGCCAACTCAGGCACAGAACACCCTTGCTGGGTGTTTGCAAACAACTCAAGCCAGCCTTGGGCTCGAAGCTTGTTCAAGAACACCCCCAGACCCTGTTCCTCGAAAAAGCTTACATTCACTACCTTCCCCCTGACGACATTGCGCTTCAGCAACTACGCATGTTTGTCAGACATAGGAGAGGGAGTGAACTGCTTTGGGCGTTTAAGGACAGGAACAGAGGTGGTAGTTTCTGGTAGGGGGGCTATTCTGGGCTTTTGCTTGAGGGGTGTTTTGGCAGGAGAGGGCTTCACAGCAGGTTTATTGGTTGGTTTTGGAGGAGATTGTTCTTCAGAGAACTCGGAAAACACCGGTGTCCCCTGTTTGAAGGTGGTGTTCTCAGAGTCAGAACTCGAGAACCCTTCAGAAGAAGAAGAAATCTCCTCGATGATAGGAGCAGAGGGTTTGGAGGGACGATGAGAGGATTGAAACGCTAGCCTTGCAGATTTTCGAGAGGGCTTAGAGGATTGAGGAGAAGAGGGAGTTTGAGAGGGTTGAGACCTTGGTTGTGGCCTTGTTGTTGGCGTTCTACTACGCCTAGCCAGATTTTCACCCTCTTCCTTTTCTCTCCAGTTTGAAAGTCTGGAGTGGAGATTTCAACCTCAGGGAGAGAATTCTTCTCTAGACTCTCCTCTGATGACTCATTCGACTTCCCTTGGAAGTCGACATGCAGATCCTCCACAAACACACCTTCAACAGAGGCAGCCCCTGTTTCTGTCGCGGTGTCAGAGAACAACCCAGAAGAACAGGGCTCAAAATTAAACCCTTCAGGGGTTTCCAAGAATTGTTCTTGAGACCCCGACTTTGTTCCCTCTGACTCAACTAAAATGGGACAAGAAATTGCCCCTACGAGGAACACCAATTCCCTTCCACATTCAAAGGGAATATCATCCATCCCCATTCCCACTGATTTTAGGGACAAGCGATTCAGGAACTTGAAAGGCTTCTAAAGAATTGGGCGAGGGGGAGCAGGGATTGAGGCTGCAAGAACGAGGGCTTTTGATTGAGAAGAGTTGTTGGAAGCCATTGTTGCTAGAAGAGAGAGATTACGGTTTAAGGTGTTTGCAGGATGTTCGGTTTTTGCTTGAGGGCGAGATGAACGATAGTACTGAGAGCAGGGCATATAGAGAGAGAGAGAGAGAGAGAGAGCAGCCGAATCTTTGAGAAGATTTCTTGATTTGCAACGGGTAGGAGCATTAACATCTTGTGCCTTAGGAAGGAAAGAAAACACACCGAGCAACCAAGGGGCGTACCTGTTCTCTGTATTATGCCTGTTCTTTGCCGTCTAATCTGATTCGACTGAATGGCATTAAGACGACTCCAGTACATCCCCTTATGCTGTACTAAGTAGATAAGAGACAAAAAAAAATGCACGCAATTCGGGTGTATGCAATCACATCCGTTATTAGTAAAATTTGCAAACAGGGGGAGAGAATAGGGTGTAACGGTTGATCTTACCAAACCCAGTTCATGTTCTGGAAACAGGTATCTCAGGGTGTTCTCACCAACCCTAGTTCCAGTCTATTTCTTTCAAAATGATCTCTAGCGAGTGCCTTAGTGAATATATTAGCAATTTGATTTTCCGTTGAGCAAAAATTCATAGAGATTAAACCCTTTTCAACATTATCTCTCAAGAAATGATGTCGAATGTCAATATGCTTTGTTCTTTTATGTTGACATGGATTTTTGGCAATGTTAATTGCACTTGTGTTATCACAAAAAAATAGGAATGCATCCAATGTCAACACAAAAGTCCTTAAGCTGTTGCCTTATCCACAACAATTGAGCACAACATGAAGCTGCTGCAACATATTCAGCTTCTGCTGTGGACATGGCAACTGAATTTTGCTTCTTGGTAGCCCAAGATACCAAACAAGGTCCAAGAAAGTGAGCCATACCTGAGGTACTCTTTCTATCAACTAGGAATCCAGCATAGTCAGCGTCAGCATATCCAACAAGATCAAAATTGCAACCTTTAGGATACCATAAAGCTAAATTGGGTGTATGTTTCAAATACCTTAGTATCCGTTTAACAGCCTTAAGATGAGTTTCCTTAGGGTTAGACTGAAAACGGGCACATAAACCAACACTAAAAACAATATCAGGTCTACTAGCGGTTAGGTATAAGAGTGACCCAATCATACCCCTATAGAGTTTCTCCTCAACTGAGGGACTCCCATCATCCATAACCAACTTGGTTGAAGGAGAAATAGGAGTGTCTATGGGTTTGGCTGACTCCATCCCAAAACGCTTAAGTAACTCCTTGATATACTTTTGCTGATGGATCATGGTGGCGTTTGGAGTTTGCTTGATTTGTAAGCCTAAGAAAAAATTAAGCTCACCCATCATGCTCATCTCAAACTCACTCCTCATCATATTTGAAAATTCATTGCATAAATCATGATGAGTTGCACCAAATATAATGTCATCAACATATATTTGGACAATCAAAAAATGTTCCCCCTTAGATTTTAGAAACAAGGTATTGTCTACCTTGCCTCTTCTAAAATCATTTTCAAGTAAAAAACTTGACAACTGTTCATACCAAGCTCTTGGAGCTTGTTTTAAACCATAAAGTGCCTTGTCAAGTTTAAAAACATGATTTGGAAAATCACCATTTTCAAAACCAGGGGTTTGTTTGACATACACTTCTTCTTTAAGGTATCCGTTTAGGAATGCACTTTTAACATCCATTTGATATAGCTTGATTTCCATATGAGCTGCAAAGGATATTAAGATTCGAATAGCCTCAATTCTAGCAAATGGTGCAAAGGTTTCTTCATAGTCGATCCCTTCTTCTTGATTGTATCCTTGTACAACCAGCCGTGCCTTATTCCTAGTGACTGTTCCTGACTCATCCAGTTTGTTTCGGAACACCCACGTGGTTCCAATGATTGTTCTCTCTGCAAGTTTAGGTACAAGGTGCCATACTTTGTTTCTCTCAAATTGATGAAGCTCTTCTTGCATAGCCGCGATCCAATCTGAATCTGCAAGAGCTTCATTCACACTTTTTGGCTCAATGTTAGAAAGAAAAGCATAGAAAGCACAAAAATTCTTTAGTTTAGATCAAGTTTGCACTCCAGTATTAATATCTGACAAGATTTGATCAAGAGGGTGCGAACTATGGTGCTTCCATGGTCGTGGAGTAAGAGGATCCACAGACCCATGCTCTACTCTAGTCGTAACATAATGCTTACGATCATCTCCCGAGCCTGTTTCTGCACATGTTTGTAAGTCTATTCCTGAAGAACACGGTTCCGAACAGGGTTCAGCGGTGTTTTCCCCTATTTGGTGTTCTCCTTGCCTGCTGTTCTGAGGAACACCTTCAGGAGTTGTTTTCTCCATGGTGTTCTTACCTTGTTTATCTTGAAGCAACACTTCTTTTCGAACAAGACCTAATTCAAGTTCATCTTCCTATGCATCATTCTCACTCAACACGTTAGATTCATTAAAAAGCACATGCACACTTTTCTCAACACACAAGGTTCTTTTGTTAAAGACTTTGTATGCCTTGCTGTGAGAAGAATAGCCAAGGAATATTGCCTCATCACTCCTAGGGTCAAACTTTCCTAAAGCATCCTTCCCATTATTATGCACAAAACACCTACAACCAAATGTCCTTAGGTGCGTAATATTGGGTTTTCTGCCCTTGAAAAGTTCATAAGGAGTTTTGCTCAAAATGGGTCTGATCATGCATCTATTTATAATATAACATGAGGTGTTCAACGCTTCTGCCCAGAAATACCTAGGAAGACCACTAGCTATAAGCATTGTTCTGGTCATGTCTTCCAGGGTTCGATTTTTGCGCTCAACCACCCATTTTGTTGGGGTGTTCTTGGGGCTGAGAAGTTATGATCAACACCATGTTCATTACAATAGTTAATAAATCTTGCATTTTCAAACTCAGTTCCATGATCAGATCTCAAGCTAATTAAAGAGTGTCCTACTCTCTTTTTAACCTTTTTGAGAAAGGCAATAAAATTCTCAAAGGTTTCATCTTTGGATGCCAAAAACAAGGTCCAAGTAACTCGAGAGTAATCATCCACTACAACAAGCACATACTTTTTCCCACCTCTACTGGTTACCCTCATGGGACCACACAAATCAATGTGTAATAATTCTAGAGGTCGAGTAGGGCTTACACATTTTTTCGATTTAAAAGAAGATCTGACTTGTTTGCCTTTTGCACAAGCTTCACATACCTTGTCATCATTAAATTTGATGGAAGGTAGTCCAATAACTAGGTCTTTTGAAACAAGTTTGTTTAACAACGATAAGCTTGCATGACCTAGTCTCTTGTGCCATAGCATTATATCATTATTTAATGCATTTAAACAAGTCAGATTATTTTGGGGAAGAGTGAAAATACAAACTTTATAAACATTTTGACATCGCTTCCTCCTTAACACAACATCTCCTGTGTTGTCATTCACAACCAAGCAACGTGTTTTTGAAAACAGTACTAGGTTGTTCTTGTCACACAGTTGGGACACACTTAGCAAATTGTGTTTTAACCCATCAACTAAGTGCAAATTATCAATTGAGTGGGAGAGAGTTTTACCAATATTACCTATACCGACAATTGTCCCAGACTTGCCGTTTCCAAATACTACACTCCCACCATTCAAAGCTGTAAGTGAGAGAAAATTTGATCTTTCACCAGTCATGTGCCGTGAACACCCACTATCAACAAACCACAACTGCCTGTTTCCAAGGGTGTTAGTGGGGCTGTTCGTAAGGTTGTTCTCTCTCACTTCAGCCTGCAAAACAAATCACAGGTTAGTTTTGGGAACCCAGATTCACTTGGGTCCCATTCTTTTAGACATGTAAAGCTCATCTTTTCTAATCCAGATTTGTTTCACATACCTTTCATTCTTTTCATTGGCATGTTTTCTTAAAGGGAAAGTGTATCTATAATGACCCGTTTTGCCACAATGAAAGCAAACAATGTTTTCAGGTAATCCCACATACTTTCTGTGAATTGGGTAGACTGTTCGTTTAGGATTATACCCAAGTCCCTTTTTGTTTCGACTGTGGTGAGTGTTTAACCAATCAAGGGCTTGTGAGGACCCGTTCCAGCGCTTGGTTGTGGTAAGCTCGTTTTCCAGTTTTTCTATATCAGCATGCAAACCTTTGTTCTCCCTGAGCAAGGACTCAACCATTCCTTCTACCTCAAAGAGTTTTTCCTCCATTCGAGAATAATCTCCCTCTTTTATAAAGAGGTTTTCTTTGAGCAAGTTAATATTCTCATGTAAACCGAGGTTTTCATTTTTAAGAATTTCATTTTCAAGTTCTAGGTCACGAACTTCTCTTATTAGATCAGCACAAGTGTCTATCAAATTATATAGAAGTTCTTCTAAAGTAGCTTTGTTAAGACCATGTACCTTGCTCTTGAGATCTGAGAGGCTGATTGTTGATTCATCATCTGAATCTGAATCACTTTGTGCCATAAGGGCTACGACCCCTTCTTCAGCTTCAGATTCTCCTTCATCCTCAGAGGAATCTCCCCAAGCAGCCAGCATAGCTTTCGAGAATCGCTTGCCCAGATTATTTACAGGGTGTTTTCGAACCTGTTTTCGAGGGTGTTCGGGTGTCTGATCTTCTCGAAGCAGAGGGCAATTTTTGACTAGGTGATCTAGTTTGCCGCACTTGAAACACCCTGTGAGCTGTTCTTTGGAGGTGTTTCTGGACTTGCTGAAGTCTTTTCTTTTGTTGTTTTCCTTGACCTTTTTGAAGAATTTCTTGAATTTTCTGGACGTTAGGGCCATTTCTTCATCTTCAAGGTCAGAGTCAGTGTCCTCATGTGCTTTCAAGGCAAGCCCACGATCATTCTTTTGCTCCTCTCTTTGCTGTGAGTTCTTTCGGAGTTCATAGGTCTGGAGATTTCCAATCAACTCGTCGAGGGTGATTTGGTTCATGTCTTTAGCCTCTTGGATGGTTGTTACTTTGGCCTCCCACGTGCGAGGTAAAATTCTGAGGATTTTCCTCACCAACTCTTCAGTGGTGAAAGATCTTCACAGGGATTTTAACTCGTTCGTGATGTGGGTGAACAGTGTATACATGTCCATCACAGTTTCATGATCACCCATATCAAACAACTCATATTGTCGCATAAGTAGCTCAATTCTAGATTGTTTAACTTGACTCGTACCTTCATGAGCAACTTGCAGAGTATTCCAGATAGCTTGGGCTGATTCACACTCAGAGATGCGAGTGTATTCATCGGGTCCTAGGCCAAACTATAGAAGCTTTTTGGCCTTGGCATTTTTCTCCATTTTCTTGTAGTCCTCGGCATCAAACTCTATGGATTCCTTGGGAACCTTCTTACCATCTTCAAGCACCTTGGTGGGAACAAGGGGCCCGTTCTTGATGGGCATCCATAATTCATAATCTTCTGCCTGAATATAGTTCTCCATCCTATTCTTCCACCAACTATAATGTTGGCCGTTGAAATAGGGTGGACGAGTAATGGATTGCCCTTCAAGAATTCATTGTGGGGTACTCATCTTCAGAATCTCTCAAGGTGTTAACCTTTTGTAAGAGAACCTGCTCTGATACCACTTGTTTGAGTTCGTGAGTATCCAACCACAAGAGGGGGGGGAATTATGGTATCTGATTTTCGCGTTGTAGATAACAAACACCCTCACAGAGGTTGTTCTCAAGTGACAAACACTCTGATAGCTTGTTTGCACGGGGTGTTCTCAAATATTGCAGAGGCGAAAATCACCAAGATAGATGCGGAAAATAAAGCACACATAATTTTTACGTGGAAAACACCTCTAGCCCAACTGAAGTGTGAAAAACCACGACCTACCTCGTGTAGGATTTAACCACTTTCACTAACGGGCTTCACACGTTACAAATGTAACACACCTTGTTATAACTTGCAACCACGTAACCTTCTTCCCAAAGACAGGTTACACCACGTCCAACCTTCGCAAGATTAGGCACGTCCAAGTCCACACGACTAGGACACACTCACTCACTTTTCTGATCCAAGATCAGGGTTACAAACACCTTACAGGGGGTGCTTCTCACTAAGCAGATGTAAGGTACAATAAAGATCCTATTATGCCAATGGTTTGAAAACTTAAATCAAACACAGCTTGTCACGGTTTTGCTTTTCAGAATGAAGCTCAAGAATTTTAATGTGAAAACCGAGTTTTCTGATTTTTTCAGATTTTTCAGAAAGCTGTGTTTAATACGCAAATTCCAAACCGGTTTTCTGCTTTCTTTTTTTAGAGAGTTTTTGAATATCTGTATATCTCCTGTCTGTTTGTATTTCTGGAGGAAAAAGCATGAGGCTTTAAAAAAAAAATCACGGTCATACCACAGACTCAGCTGATATGGGAATTGTTTTTTGCAAAATATCCAACGGCTATGTTAATTTATCCCAAAATATAATGGATTTTGTTATCTTAAAGTAACCCTTATCTTTCCATAGCCGGAGGTGGATTCAAAAAGCAAACCAAAATTTTTCAGCTTTTGACACTTTAACCATATCAAAAAAATAGGTCATAGGAACTTTTGATTTGGCAATCTCCCAAAATATTTTTCAGGAAATCCTTTCCAGAGAAATAGGCAGTTTTGAAATTCAGGAAAGTATTCTAGAGATCTTGGCCAAGCCAAATGGAATTTTTCAAATAATCGGGTATGTGCCACTGGCAGTTCAGAACACCCTAGGCACCCTGTTCGCAGGGTTGTTCGCAACTGGTGTTCTGAAGCACTTAGCGCAAGTACCGATTCAAAAAGTGTTTAAAAATGATGTTTTCAATATTGGCATATTGACAAGAGTCTAATTAAATAAAACCTATACAGCCAAGACTTCTTGTTTTGAACCAGTCATCTTGTCCGAGATTTGTAGAGCTGCTGTGAACACCAAGGCCACCTTGTTTGCTGGGGTTGTTCTTTGCATTGCTAGAGTTCAAGAACACGCTTTACAATCAGCTGTCGAGATGGTGTTCTTGACTTAATATGGAATCACCAAGTAAAACCTGTCTAGAAGACTTGTTCTCACATGTAACAAACCAGTTAATACAATAAAGATCACAAACACCAGTTAGGCCTGTTTGGAGATCGTGTTCGGAGCAACATTACTTGGACAGATTTTTACACTTGGATTTGTTATCATCAAAACTAAATATAATAACACAACATCGTCTTTCATATCAAGCCATTGAAGCAGCGCGCCAGACTATAGTCGGACATTTCCATCATGCTATGAGCAGACAATTTCGAAGAAATGGTAAGATATGGGTAAGAATTCTCGCAGATCTCCCTATTACCGAGAAACCTACAGAAGTCAGAATGGGAAGAGGAAAGGGAAATCCTATGGGTTGGATTGCTCGTGTGTCCATAGGACAAATCCCATTTGAAATGGATGGTGTTACTTTGTCAAATGCTCGACGAGCCGCGTCATTAGCGGTGCATAAACTATGTTCGTCAACCTTTTTTGTTCAGTGGTCCTAACGTAATTAGGTAGTGCAGAAAAAGCGGGCAGGAGGTTTTCTTCTGGCGATGTCATTCTACCGCTAGCACTTGGACTTGAAAGAAAGCGAAAAGTACCTTTCATCAATGAATGAATAAAAAGAAATCGCTTACTTTTGACCAAATACTGATAGGCCACTATGCCCCTTAGTCAAAGGAAAGAGGGGCCCTAATTCCGGGACGGAGCCGTATGACGCTTTAGTGTTATGTATGGTTCCTTTGAGAAGGATGTGATACCACCACCTATCAGGCCCGACGAGCGGTCCACGGAGCTGCATTCTTACTCACCTGGTATATGCACATTGCTATCTCCAGGAGCTTGTTCTTGAGGTTACTTGCTCGGTAACATAGGACAATAAGGGCAATCTCATTAGACCTCAACAAGTGGTATCAGAGCAGGTTCTCCTTTGAAAGGCTAACACCTTTGAGAGATCCTTGAAGATGAGTACACCACAAGGCATGCTCGAAGGTCAATCCATAACTCGACCACCATACTTTAATGGCCAACACTATGGATGGTGGAAGAATAGAATGGAAAACTACATTCAAGCCGAGGATTATGAGTTGTGGATGCTCATCAAGAATGGACCACTTATCCTTAAGAAAATCACTGAAGATGGAAAGTCAATCCCCAAGGAGCCTAAGGAATTCAATGCTGAAGATTACAAGATAATGGAGAAGAATGCCAAGGCCAAGAAACTCCTATATTTCGGCCTAGGTCCTGATGAATATACTCGCATATCTGAATGTGAGTCGGCCAAAGAAATCTGGGATGCTTTGCAAGTAGCTCATGAAGGGACCAATCAAGTAAAGCAATCCCGGATTGAATTGCTTATGAGAAAATATGAGCTGTTTGAGATGGGTGATCGTGAAAGTGTGATGGACATGTACCCTCGCTTCACTCACATAACGAATGAGCTAAAATCCTTGGGAAAATCCTTCACCACCGAAGAATTGGTGAGGAAGATCCTAAGAATTTTACCTCATTCTTGGGAAGCGAAAGTAACGGCCATCCAAGAAGCTAAAGATATGAACAAGATCACCCTAGATGAGCTGATTGGCAACCTCCAAACGTATGAACTTAGGAAAAATTCTCAACAGAAAGATGAGACAAAGAGAGATCAAGGTCTTGCACTAAAGGCCTTAGAAGATGATTCTGATTCTGATGAGGAGGAGATTGCCATGATCACTGAAAAGTTCAAGAAGTTCTTCAAGAAAGTCAAAGAAAATAGCAAAAGGAAGGACTTCAGCAAGGCCAGGAACACCTCTCGGGAACAGTTCTCCGGGTGTTTCAAGTGTGACAAACTGGACCACATTGTGAGAAACTGCCCACTGCACAAGGAAGAACAAGAACCCGAACACCCTAGAAAACAGGGGAGGAAACAGGGTGTGAGCAGCTCAGCGAAAAGGTTCTCAAAAGCTATGCTCGCGGCCTGCGGAGACTCAAGCGAGGATGAGGAAGGGTCTAAAGCTGGGGAAGCTGATGTAGCACTCATGGCAAGAAGTGACACTGATTCAGATGATGGATCAACAGATAGTTTGACTCAACTCAAGAACAAGGTACGTGGTCTAAATAAATCAACTCTTGAGGAATTAGTGTACACTATAATGGATATATGTGCTGAATTAAAAAGTGATGTTCGAGATCTAGAACTTGAAAATGAAACCCTTAAATTAGAAAAACTTGAAGTTGACAAAGAAACTCTTGCCTTGCATGAAAACATCAATGTGCTTAAAGAAACTCTACTCATGAAAGAAGAGGCTTGTTCCACTAAATTGACTGAGCTGGAAAAAGAATCCCTTGACTTAAAAGGTAAGGTCGAGTCCTTGCTTGTAGAAAATAAAAACTTGCTTGAGAAAATGAAACAAATGGAATCATACCTTGCCACAAACAAGCTCTGGAATAGGTCCTCACAAGCACTTGAATGGTTAAACACCCATCATAGTCGAAATAGAAGAGGACTAGGTTTTGTGCCTAAGATGACCGACCCAGTGAATAGAAAATATGTAGGATTATCTGAGAATATTGTATGTTATCACTGTGGTAAAACGGGTCATTACCGTTATACTTGTCCCTCAAGAAAGTATGCCATTAAAAGGAACTCAGTGTATGTAAAACAAATATCTGTTAGGAAAGATGAGATTTGTACCTCTAAAGGAATGGGACCCAAGTGGATCTGGGTTCCCAAAACTAACCCTTGATTTGTTTTGCAGGCTGAAGTGAGAGAGAACAACCCAGCAAACAACCCAACAAACAGTGCAGGGAACACCTTAGGGAACAGGCAGCTGTGGTATGTTGACAGTGGATGTTCGAGGCATATGATTGGTGAAAATTCCAATTTTCTCTCACTTACAGCTTCAGAAGGAGGGAGTGTGGCATTTGAAAACGGCAAATCCGGGACAATTGTCGGTATAGGTAAGATAGGTGAGTCACTCTCCCATTCAATTGACAATGTTTATTTTGTGGATGGATTAAAACACAACTTGTTAAGTGTGTCCCAACTGTGCGACAAAGACAACCTAGTAGTGTTCTCTCCAACACGTTGCTTGGTTGTAAATATGAACACAGGAGATGTTGTGTTGAGGGGAAGTAACACAAAAATGTTTATAAAGTGTGTATTTTTACTCTTCCCTAAAATAATTTGACTTGTTTGAGTGCTTTAAATGATGATGTTATGCTTTGGCACAAAAGACTAGGTCATGCAAGTTACTCACTATTGAACAAACTTGTAACCAAAGACTTAGTGGTAGGCTTACCTTCCATCAAATTCAATGATGACAAGGTATGTGATGCATGTGCCAAAGGCAAACAAGTCAAAAATTCATTTAAATCAAAAAAATGTGTAAGCACTACTCGACCTCTTGAATTGATACATATGGATCTATGTGGTCCAATGAGGATCATGAGCCGAGGTGGCAAGAGGTATGTGCTTGTGATAGTGGATGACTACTCTCGTTTCACTTGACTTTGTTTTTTGGCTTCTAAAGATGAAACCTTTGAAAAATTTCTTGCTTTCATTAAAAAGATTGAAAAGAGAGTAGGACATTCCTTGGTATGCCTAAGGTCTGACCATGGTACAGAATTTGAAAATTCGAGCTTTATTGATTATTATAATGAGCATGGTGTTGATCATAATTTTTCAGCTCCAAGAACACCCCAACAGAACGGGGGGGTAGAATGCAAAAATCGCACTCTAGAGGACATGACTAGAACAATGCTTGTTGCTAGTGGTCTTCCTAGAAACTTTTGGGTTGAAGCTTTGAATACATCATGTTACATTATAAATAGATGCATGATTAGACCTATTCTTAACAAAACTCCTTATGAACTTTTCAAGGGAAGAAAACCTAATATTATGCGTTTGAGAGTTTTTGGTTGTAAATGTTTTGTGCATAATAATGGAAAGGATGCCTTAGGGAAATTTGATCCAAGGAGTGATGAAGCAATATTCCTTGGTTACTCCTCGCATAGTAAGGCATACAAGGTGTTTAATAAGAGAACCTTGTGTGTTGAGGAAAGTGTGCATGTGCTTTTTGATGAAACTAACTCTCTAAGCGAGAATGATGCACAGGAAAAAGACTTCGAACTAGGTCTTGTTAAAAAAGACGTGCTGCTTCAAGGTGAACAAGGTAAGGATCAATCGGAGGGAGCAAGGTCTGAGGCTGTTCTTCAGGAAGGTAAGCAAGGTGTGAACCAAACAGGGGGAAACAGGGTGGAACCCTGTTCGGGACAACACCAGCCGAATCCTTTAGAGATAAATCCAGGAACAAGCTCCCAAACAGGCTCGAGAATAGGTTCTGAACCTGTTTCACCGAGTATTCCAGCTAGGATGGAGAGCGAGTCTGTGAACCCACTTTCACCACGATCATGGAAATACCAA